>NCQV01089625.1:0-22612 GCA_002740545.1 Lophocereus schottii | reverse complement strand
ATTTACTCACATTAGTATTATTATTTAATTTTTTTGTGTACATGTTGTAGGTAAATAAATCGTAATAGTTAATCCTAATTATTACCTTCCTTGAAACATATCACTTTTTATAGATATATTAATTTGTATTTGTTTATAAGCATGAAATGATTTCATGGGAAGTATTACTAATTTTAGTTGTTTTAACTAGCAATTGCATAAATATTTAGTTGTTGAATTGAAATGCAATGCCTAACTCTGTTAATTTACAATTAACTAAAGTAGTTGACATGGATTGGATTCTAGCTATTAAGCTAAATATCTAAACTTTTTCATTAACATCATTCTAATATCTAACAAAGGCAAGAGGGTTAGAATGTCTATCGACTTTACAGATATTATAAAGGCCAATCTAGAAGATGAATTTTCCCCACCTCACATAAGCATTGTAGTAGATAATATTGCCAGGTATCATCTCTTGTCCTCCATGGATTGATTTGCAATTATGACCAAATCAAAATTGCCATATATGATTAAGAGAATACTATATTTACAATACAATGGGCCATTTTTCATGTAATATCATTGCATTCGGCCTTATCAATGTCGCAGCTACAAGCAAAAGAATCACATAAATGCTCCTCTTGGATACTATAAGTAAAGCAATAGAGGTCTACGTAGATGATGATTACAAAATCTGAAACATGTACCGTGTACATCTAAGTTCAAAATAAATTCTTCCAAAGACAAAGAAGATACAACACGCATCTCAACCTAAAAAGGTGCTATTGCCTAAGAATAGAGACATAGAGGCGAATCCCTCAAAAATTAAGGCAATGATAAAAATGCTCCTGTGTAGGATGTAATAGAAATAAGAGATTTTCTATGTTGGATATAATATGTAGGTCAATTCATCTCTAAGTGACAATGACTTGTGAACCCATGCCAAGAAACCTGTGCAAAAGTAACCAAACAAAATAAGATGGATCTTGTAAAGGAATACTTGACTAATCCACCCATTCTACAACCGCGCAAAGCTGGACATCCCTTACTATTATATCTCACCACCACTAAGGCTGTTATAGGAGGAATGTGCAAGCACCAAAGTTAAGCTCGCGGGATTCTAGACTAACCACATGGTTGTATGTCTAGTGTCTTGCCTCTTAGTTATAATAATTACCTAATCCACTGAGGATGAAGCAACATTATAGTTGTATTCCCTGTAGTTTTTCATAAAAAATGTACTTTTTAACATAAAATTTTAAAAAATTTTTAAAAGCTTTTAGAAACCCAAAATATTTCAAATGAGGTTTGTCAATGCATAAGATCCATGTTTTAGAACTTTCTCTTACATGAGGGCTTCACCCCGTAACCTACATCGGTATAGTAAGAGGACTAGTAGGGGTAGCATATTGCCTTAACCTAATCTGCCAAAATATATTCAATTTAATCATTAATGCAAAAACATATGAATGCCCAAAGCGCAAGATGGAAACATAATCACAAATGCCATCACAACGTAGTGGCAAGATTTGAAGCCCCAATAACTCCTACTACGCTGAAAATCATGTCAGTAGTACCTTCTTATAATTTGCACCTTGTTTTGATTTTTTATTTGATTTTTTTTATTAAATCTTTTTTGATTCTTCTCTAGACCAACTTTACTTTGTCCTACATAGAAAGAGAGTTTCTCACTCTTATTCAACCATCTTTTACAACTGATAGGAGACTCTACATTTCTATCTACATCATCACCTCCACTAAGATGAAACACTACTATTTTCTATGCAAAAAAGCTTCCTCCACTTAGAGGGAACTCCACTCACCTTTACAACATATGAATCCCCTTTTAAAAATCTATAATATTGAAAATCTACCACATTTTTCTCCTAAAGTATTCAAAAAAGAATTCTACCATACTCTTCTCTCAAAATCCTTCAAAATAGTTTTCTTTCCAAAAAGGATTAGCTTCATCCTACCCTAATGCACTTGGGAGGAAGGAAATCAAAAATCATTGTTTTTCACTTAACTCAAATCAAGGTAGGTTGAAGGCCATAACCAAGGAGAACAAATTATTAGTCACCTTCTTTGGTTCTTATATCCACTACTATGTTTTTTATCATCCGTGATTTGGTTCATAAAAAAAATTATGATAATAACAAACACAACACAAAATTTATTGCTAACCACTGTGTAAGACAAAATCATGAAAAACTGCACGGTCAAAAATAAAATTTTATACATCCATTTCTAGTAAATGCTACTGTTAGAGTAGCTTGGATAAGGGCACCCTTTAGTGTCCATTAAATCATACATTTACCACTAACTCAATTCCCATGGTTTGTAGCCATGGAGTCATTTTATTACTTCCCATTAAGAATCCCAAGAATTGCAATCCTGTAGAAAAGAACATTTTGCTTCTTGAGAATGAAATCTTGTGTCCCTTGTTGTCCTTTCAGTTTAAAAGATTCAGTCAAAAGAAGTGACTGGGAATTTTCTATAAAATTCTATGTTTGTATAACTTCCCTTGAAAATGTGCTAACAACTCCACAAAATTAACACACCATTTTATCCTACCAGATTTCATAAGCAAACCACCATAGTGAGAAAGCTAACTGATGGAGTGAAAAAATGGATTAGCTTCAGCCTTGAGGAGTCGCAAGTGTTGGAATCCTAGTCATGGCCGTCACCACTAGCAATGCTTTCATAATGTTGGGAAAAGACTATCAAGGAATAAAAAATGATAATTACTGTTTACAAAAACTTCCCTTACTATGTCATCGATACTCTGTAGTGGAAAAGATATATCGAATGCCTAGTTTGGGCAACCAAGAAACTAGCAAACTACTCACTTAACAATTTTTTTAAAGTACTAGTGAAAATAGACCCACTAAAGAATCTTCTCAAATGAACAATTCTCTATGGGCAGATATCTCAATGGATCATGTTGTTATCTAAATATGACCTAAAATTCCAACCCTAAAAGACAATAAAATCAAGTGACGTGTCGAAATTCACAGTAGACATTCCATTAGGTTAAAAAGGCCTTCTTCTGTGGAAGTCTTCACTACAATTAGACCTTCTTGCTTGGCCTTGGCACTAACCCTAGGGAGAACCACTATGGGGCGCTACGAAGCACACCACATTGAAGATGAAAAGAGTCTAGCACAACCTAGTAGGGCATTATGAACACTGATTCTACTATGTGCTCTTTAGATAATGATTTAGGATCAAACCTCATGGACATAACTATAAGTTCAAAGTCATGGTTGCACCCTTTGTGTGTCCAGCGAGTCCCTTTTTAGAAAATGAGTCCATGCCCCTAGCTGTTTTTTAAAAAACCAATGTTTCATGTCCTAATTATAGACTAGTCAATGGAACCCAACAACGGTAGGATTCAAGGCAAAAGTGCCTGGAATTTTCCCCAAGTGGTGCTAATGAGATGTCATTGTAGTCTAACAATCATACCTTTCATGCCATTAGGGGTTGAAACAAAGTTAATGGTGCTAATGTGCAATGGTGTTGGTATTATATTTCCTTTTAGTCTACCTAGTCTTAATATGCAACTCACGCATTTAGCGTCGTCCATGACAACCATGAAGGAAACCTTTACAGTAGCCTTCGTGCCTGTAGCTATCTATGGGACGCACTTTAAGAACCAAGGCTTTAAGAAGAAAATAACGAGACAAAATTATTCCCCAAAACAAGCTATGAAAATGTGCAATAACCAAACAAGAATAGAAAATTATAGAAAAGTTTTGTCCACATTAGATAGAGGACTGCTATCATACATGGTAATGAGCTAGATTGGACTAAATTTTTCATAGAATTCCTATGATGATCTTATGAGCCTACTCGCACTATTTCACCTCTAAGATGATCCCTTTTTCTTCCTATAGCACCAAGGAATTTAAAAAAGGAATATAGAGAGGAAATAATCCTCGTTCAACAAAAAGATGGAGTTGTCAATCTTAAGAAGGCACCAAACAATGAAAATCTTAAAGACAAGAAAATGCTTGCATCCTATCTCCCCCAAAAAAGGAAAAGGCTAATCAAAATATTTAAATAAAAATTAAAGAAAATGTAAGATCCTTCCTAGCTGGGATTCTCTATTCGAATTAGTAGCAAGGGAGTTAGGTGAATTGATGTAAACAAATACACTTGGACTAGAGATGTAGTAAGCACAGAAATAGAAAATTTTCCTAACCATAATACATAGATTTAACAAGGGTTGAGTTAGGCTAAGGGGCATAGGTTCTTGGTCAAAAAGAGGCTTCTGCCCCAAGATGGGACTCTCTCACAAGTATAGGGCAAGTTTATGCGATGTTGGGTTCCTATAAAACATGGGCAAGGAAAAGTGTCATAAGTGCAATGACCTTTGAAAGCAATGCACAAACAAATGGGACGAACAATGCATTTAAGGGGTTATCGAGGCTGAAAGTGATTGTTCAAATCTTACACATACTATTGGGTTAGACCCAGCCTTTTGTGGCACTAGTCTAGCCTTTATTGTAATGCAAGGTACCTAACAAAATTATTTCTTGAATTTTTTAGAACTCATTATTCAATTCTAAAACGTTGATGTGTCATCCTCTTAAACAACCTAGTGAAGTCTCCATTGAAGATAGCATAGCTTGTGGGCCTTGATCCGGCCATCTCATTAGCAATTATTCTTTCCGGTTCACTATAGGAAAGTTGAGCCTTATAATATTGAGTGGAGTTATAACATATTTTTAAAAAATTGTGAAAACCATTATAAAAATTACATTTTGTAAACACCTCCCTAATCTGAGATGGGATTTGCTTAACTCTAATGCCAGTATCTAAGAGTTAGGTCCATGATGAAGTTATAACTCCAATAGCAACATACCCATTCTCCAATAGCCTCCAAAATGGTTGAATAAGAGAATAGTAAAATCCAAATAATTTTGTGTAATTGTCAATTTCATGCCAATTTATCTTATTTAGTGATTGAGGAATCAAAGATATGAAGTTTATGGTGGTCTGTTAGATTTGGCTATGTTGCATGCTTCTTGTAAAATAAAAGAATAAAGTAAAAAAAATTTGTGACCGCTTCGACGAATTACATAGCTTCAAGTATGATATAAATACTAGAATTTTATCCAAAATTACATCATAATGCAACAAAATAATCACGATAATCCAAATGTTATCTTGTTTACGAACTTTAAGATTTACCTCAATCCGAGCCTAGAAGAAGAAAATCCCAAAAGATCCAACCTTTGTTAAAGCGTGATGAAGAATAGTCTAAAAACCTCTTTAATAGGTTCTGAATCCGAGGGAAAAGAGATTAACTAGAGAATGACTTGTTATCGTTGAGGCCTTTACCCCAATTAAAAATACTTCATAGAGCAAGAACAACTTCTCCAAAAGTGATAAAAAGGCAAGTTGTAACTCTGCCAGACCTGAGGGCTACTGATGTTAACGCTTTCTTAAATTTTGGGGCGAAACAGATGGAGTTTTGCCTAAAAACTAACTATTTTCTAGGTTTAAAGCCTTACATTAAATCCCTGCAATGCATAGGAGTATAAAAAGACACCGAAATAAACTCAACTACTAAATGCTAGAGTTCAAAACTCTGCGAACTACTCGCTCGAAGTATATCAAATAATATAGTTCAATAATAAATAAGCAAATAAAAGATACAACTCATCGGATCACACATTCGGAGCATTGGAGTTTAGATCCCAAAAATAAACAACACCAACAAAAGGTGGCTGACTAATCAGACAGTTGGCTCACATGTCCATATAAAGCAGCTTCTAAACAATATACATTAGATGAACTAGAGTACTTTGTCTACATACATGTACAACTCTAGGGGTATATCATATTGCACCATTTAACTCGTAAGTCTACTTCTATATGAGCACATATGATACCTTTTTGAAGCAAGGGGATATTCCAACTTGGCATACATAAATCAACTTTTACCTATCACATCAAAAACCTGGGAAAGGGGAAAATAAAATTGGGATGAGCTACCACACGCTCAGTGAGTATTTCTCAACTCCTTAAAAACCAAAACTTTTAAAGGCAATAATGATAAGTAATAATCACACAACATTTATATACTACTATCATATTAGGCAATCAAATCTCCCCAAGGAAACCATAACCTCTAAACTATACACCAAGCCACTCAAGCTCGTATCTACACCTTAAATAACCAAACTTCCTTAGATATAGGCATTCAAGCACATAGCCAATCAAAATGACAAAGATCGGGTGAAAATCAGCCACGCATTATGGAAACATAGTAACTCATTTCACTTTTTAAAGAATCGCTTACAGTTCAAACTAGCTTCCTCAGGGCTCATATATTTTTTAAAAGTTCCTGAAATACCCATCATGGTAAGAATTCAACCTGTTTTTTCATATATCAAGAAAATATCTTCTTATTCAAGCATAAGATCTTATAATGTGGTAGTTAGGGGAGATCGTCACTTGCCCTATGTGAGGCCGTCACTCACGCATCAAACTATCTACAAGGTATAACATATTTTGGACCACTACACTTGTCAGAGTCTTCTAGGGTTTCCACTTTTGGGTCTATCATTGTAGACACTAGGGTTCACAGAAACTGGGTGTATTCCCTAATCATTTGTCCACTCAAGCATTTATCTTAGCCATTAAATCACACTAAACCATTGTAGGTTATATAAAATAAAGGTCACTGTCACACACAATAAGTCTCACCTTCAAGTAAGTCACGAATCAATTCTTTTTAATAGTTGCTTACATATTCAAAACCACGCTTATCTAGCAAAATAATCCATAAACCTATTAATGGTTTATGGTTCTTTCATTTTCAACATGGAAAACCTCTTAAGATTATGGTGAGTCTACTAACTTACAATTCAAAGCTTAAAAAATTGGCTAGCATATAATTCAAACTAGGCCTCATAATAAAACATCTTTAGTTGCCCTTTTTATGTTCATTTCAATCTTTCAAATGCAATAGAAAGAAATATAGTACAAGCCAAACCCTTAAAATATTTTCAAGCTCATAACTCGTTTCCTTTTTAAATCCCTAGACCTATTGACCAGTCACCTGAGTCATTCAACTGAGTAGTTCGATGATTTAGGATCATTCAGGCTACAAAGTCTTAGCAATCAAAACAGCCAACTTGTGAACATTTAGAAACATCTGAAAATCTTAAAAATAAGCTTTTAACAACCTTTTAATGATGTCTAAAGTTTGGAATTCATTCACATAACATCATTTTGTCAATCTAAGAGGGAAGGGGCTCACAAATAGCACGTTAGTTTCACTTTGCATGAACAGTTTCAGTAGAATCTAACTAATATCACAAGTACTTCACAATTCACACAATTGCGATTAATATCAACCCAGGCTCCCTCCTAACATAGCACCATCCACAAAAACATCGAATTATTCATTAGTACCACCTCAAACTATCCAACTACCAAGGTCGGTTCAGTATTATAACCATTTAATTGTTTAATTCACAAAATTAATATCCACAAGCATAACATTCATATGCAATAACGACAAATAGAATTTAAAATAATTCAAACTGATTTAGTGTTGGAGTATGAAAAGAGGTATTATTCCACATTGATAAAAAATACAAAGAATATAAAAGTGGGTGTTATCCCACATTGATAAACATGAAGAGCTTGAGCATGTGTAAAGGCTTATGAGTTACTCCACCTATTGTGAATTGATTTTGGGATAGAACCTCATTTGAGCTTATATGCATGACTCTTTATTGAAAGTCCCAATTTGACATAAAAAAAATTTAGCATGGTATCAGAGCAAGGTTGCTTAATCTTAATTTGACACCGTCTCCGTTTGATTAAAATTGTGTACATGTGCTGAGCCTTGTTGGTAGCCCATATGTAAGGGGGCGTGTTAGAGTATGAAAGTGGGTATTATCCTACATTAATAAAAAATACAAAGAATATGATAGTGGGTGTTATCTCACATTGATAGACTTAAAGGGCTTGAGCATGTATATAAGCTTGTGAGTTATTCCACCCATTGCCAGTTGATTTTGGCTTGGAACCGCTTTGTTAATTGTCCAATTGATATAAAATTTAACATTTAGCAACTTTAGAATATAATTTGCTTGTTCTACAGTTCCCCAAATTGATTGCTTAGCAAAAGCTATGCATCACTTCAACATACATGAACCTTAAATCAGTGTCAACACCATTCTTAGTAGATTTCAACTTTGAATTCTCCCATCACTGATAACAGCCTCAGGATTTTAGCATAAACTACCCAAAATCATTAAATTCATTTGCAATTACTAATATAGTTAGAGGGAAGAAAAAAACCCACCTCGATTCCAAACTAAGGACAAGTTCTAAAGGCTTTTGGGCTCGATTTGAATGCTTCAAAACTAAGATTTTGACCCCTCACCTGCAGTCACGCCAACACATGCAAACAAACCCAAAATTGACTGAATTTAGCTCACTGATTTGAAGTTGTAGTTGACATTTAGGCTGTGAATTTGCCCCCAATTTATAGAGGGACTAGAGTGGCTAAAGACTCGGTTGCATGGCCAAGTCTAGGCACGTGTTTGATGCCTCAAATCACCGCTTGAACCGGCCACAGATGTTGTGGTTTCTCACTAATTTCGCTAGAACTTGCGGTGGTGGGTTTGTTTGATGGTAGGGAGGTGGAATGTGATGAATTTCTAGCTGGGTTAAGGCAAAAATCAATGGAATTTGGTGCTTGAGGCCACATGCATGGAGAGAAGAGGACGAAGATGAAGGGGAGACATGGGGGCTTGGGGGAGGGACCTTTCATAAGGAAGAGTAAGAAGGAGAAGCCAGGCGCGATCTGGCTTCTCCTTAAAAATGTCCTCCCATTTTTCCTTTTCCTTTGCTCAAGCTTGCCCAACAACTAACACTACTAATGTGATCTCATACCTCATATTCTAAACTGGAATCGATAATACAGTCTTTTGTCAACTACTCATTCCCAATTATATCAATGTTCGATTTAGTAATTAAGGAAACTAATTCTAAGGTTAACAATCTAATCGTATTTGGAATTCTACTTGATTTAGTACCCGATAATAATTCTTATTAACACTTATTAAAAATAGTTGAAGAATTTTCAAAACTAATAATAACAATAATAATAGCAACAGTAATATTCTTTTTAATAAAATTATCGCTTACGTAAGAACATCGATAATAATTTAACTTATCTGATTAATAAAATACAACATTATAACGCCATAAAATAGGATTGTCAGCTTAACATAAAAATAAAGAACACAAATATTACAAAAGTAGAGGAAGTGTGATCACTTTAGCAAGGAGAAGAGAGATTAAGTGTGTGTTGTGCTTTGACAAAAGATGACATACTCATTTTATAGTGGTAGGGGGTGAATAAACCCCTATAACCGTTGTATCTTATGCAGTAAATACTTTGCTTAAATCAGACTATTAAAAACACACCGAGAATCTCAATGGCCACCTAAGATTGCAAGAGAAATAGCAAGGCCAATGGCCGGCCAATGACAACTAGGCAATACAAAAACGAAATCGAAAATTGAACTGAAAAGCCGGACTAAAACACTGGTTACTGAACAAGTTTTTTAAAAATGAAATACTTACTCAAAAGTGATTTCTCTTGTATTACATGTGAATGGTAACTGAGTTTCATTTTTATGAAAACATTTTAAATATACCAAATGAAAAACTTAGGTGAGAAACTATACTTTTTTTGTTATTTGTGAACAACTCATCTGTAGTTGAACTAAAAAATCAGTAAACTGAACCAAAATGTCAGTGAACAAACTTCTTTAATTCAATTACAGTTTGGTTTTTCGATGAATCGAACTTTTCGATTAATCGAAGTTTTCAGTTCGATTACAGTTTAGAATTCTTTTTAATCAAAAAATCGATTAACCGATTTCAGTTAACTGAAACTCTAGTTAACAGTTTTACATACCTTGACCGGGCAGAGCCACTAGGCCTACTCATTATCGCTAGGGCCAGGTGGCAAGGGGCAAAAAAAAAAACTACCCCAAACCTATTTCATGCGATGGTATAGGTTTCCTAACCTGGTATTGGCCGGACCCTTTTATGGGTTGAATGCTTTCAATAAGGGCGTCTGATTGCGACGAAATATACCACCTCTTTATTCTATTCCCCTTTTAGTACCGACACAAGGTCTCAGGCACAAGCCGCCACACTAATTATTTCCACTAGAAATATGTTTTCCCCTTATTTTCAGTTTATTTTTACACATTTCTAAACCTTTATAGAAAAAAAGGAAGAATACAATTTTTTGAAGTAAATTTTTATAATGATTTGTTTTTTGTATAAAGTAGCTTCAAAAATCTTAGGAGTCCATTATTTTTCCACAAGTGAGAAAAAGTAGGCATCATTATTAGGTTGGTATGAACACCACATGCAATGGGGGTTTGAGGACACCTTAAGAATTCGTGCTTCTTCAAGGTCACCTTAATCTATGTTTTTTACTTTAACCTGTCAGTCTTAATTTCCTATCCTTTTGACTTGCTTCAAAACATGGAAGCTAGCTTATGATAAATTTAAGAGATGTTAAGACACACATAAGAAAACGAACTAAAAACTATTGCTTTTGAGAAATGCAAAGGGACTTATATGGTGTAGGCATTTCAGCTCGCTTAGGCTTCTATAGAAGTGGAAGTCGTAAGGCCCTTCTCTACTTCAGCATTTTCCTTTTGCTCTACCTCATGCTTTTCTCTCATCCTTCTCCATGATCATTTTCTTAGTCTCTATAGGGATCATTTTCTTACTATAGTGTTCCTAAACGAAATGCTCCTTGAGTCCTTAACAGCTGCTTTGGCAAATTTCAAGTTTTCTTCTAGATCCATCTTTTCACCAAGAATAAGAAGATATCCAAAGATAAACTCTGGATCCTACTAAGTACCTTCAAAAACTTCGTTAATCACCTCAAAGATGACTATTTTTTAAATAACCTATTTTAAAATACAATCTTATTGATCTCTTTAATCTGCTCATGTTATTAATCTGTTTAATCTGCTTTGCTTTGCCTACTTTGTACTCATGTAGAGAAGTGTAGATACGTTTCAGACTAATCTACATGTAATACAAACCTTTACATCTCAATACTAATCTACTAAAATGAGAGGTAGGGGAGCTCTTGAGTGGAGGAGGTTTAAGAGCCACATCATTGTGCTTTCAGCTCATCAGTATGCATCCATTAACCACAAGGTTTAAGCATGCATCCCAGTTACTTCATTTTGGATTCAATAATCAAATTGTTTACGGATATATCAAGAAGTTCTTGATTTTCTTATAGAATCTAAAAATATTCAAATATTCTAAATAGTAGGTTATTCTAAATAGTAGGTTACCATGAGGTGTGGAGCATTCCTTGTGTCTTTCCTCACTTCCTCTATAAAATCAAGAATGATATTTGAGATGTTTACTTCAGGGTCATTAAGAATGTAGTAAATTATTTCAAGGGCAGTCTTTATGTGAGTCTTTTTGTGTTTCCCCTAGGTAAACTTGCCTCACTAAGATGCATAAAAGATGTCTTGGTTCAATGCATAACTAGGTGCATGAAAATTACATCCTAATGAATGGTCTTCTTAGCAGAGAATTCATGCAAAGCAGAGTCAATCGAAATCAACTTCAAGATTGAAGACTTGGTCCAGCTTGGAAATCACTAGAGCATATCATTTCCATTTAGCAATGGTTGTGTACAATAGCATATCATCAATGTATTTCTTCCTTAGATTAGGATAAAATAAATTAACCATGGTAGGGTAGACCTTAAGACCTAAATCAAACTCTTGTAGTTCAGCCTCTGTAACACATCTATGAACCCAAACATGCCAATTTTGAAGAAATCTCATTCTATCATTCACATGTAATAAGTTTCTATTTATAAGCTTATGAAAGTAAGACCCTTTTTTAATCTTGCAACAATTGAGGATACATCAAGGAAACTGCAAAGGAACGTAGGATTTTCACATGTTTTACACCTCTAAGGAGTTAGTGGAGTGAATGAGGTTATCAATCATGTCAACGACAAAGGTGGAGAACTCACTACTTATTTTCCCTTAGATGTCACCCTGATGCTAAAAATAGCGAATTTCAAATAGATGGAAGGTTTAGGGTTAAGGTTGCGAAAAACTCATAGACAAGCTCCTAGAGATGAGATAAATATGAGAGCTTGAGTGTAAAGTGAATGAGGGTGTTACTGGATTATGTTGTCATAAGACCAAGGGAAACCCTCCCCTTTTATATGTTATGTTTTAATCTACTGTATTATTTTTTCATATCCCTTTTTCATTCTTTATGAAGTTTTAATTTGTACTTGGTTAACCTGTAGATTTTACTTTTAGCGCATTTTTTATGGACTCACCATGTAGTGTTCACATCAAGGTGTAAACTAAGGCATGTTTTATACAAGTGTTCTTATAAGCGCTCGAATGATCAAGCATTAAGGGTTTCCGTCGAACACGAGAAAACTAAGGAATTTTTTAATATCAACTAGTGGTCCATCCATCCATAGCTATAGATTTCCAAACCGAGGTGAGAGTTATCTTCCTTTTATAATGCTTAGTAGCTCCACTTATAATTTTAGTTCACTTTTACCTTACTAGATCAAATTTGGGCAAACTGATCCAAGCCATGGTTGCATTGTTCCTACTGTTCATGCCTTAACTCAAAGGGTTACTTAGTTTTGAAATCAAATATGACACAAACTCATGTTGGTTGCTAGGCCTATCTTATTGGTAGCCCCATTAGTGCCTCCCACTGATCATGAATAGATGAAAGCTTTCACACTAAAGTGCATGCTGTGATGAGAGCTAGGGCTAGGGTCCAACCATGGAATGCAAACAAGCGTTTGTGGATGTAGTGTCAAATGAAAGAAAGAGTATGGGAAGTAAGGCCAGTGATCTTATGTAGGATAGGAAGCCTGATTAAGCATGGCAAAGGATACAAAGGAGAAGACCAACTCGAGTTGCTTGGTTTAAATGTTTAGATTATAGCTTAAGATTGTTTTAAATTTTAGTACTTAGAACAAACCCTTCATGAGTACACCTATCAATTAGTGCGGCTTAGTAAAACTGAAGCTGGGTGTACTTTGGTTACAGATAAATAGGAGTCAGGTGTGTTTCAAGCTCGAATAGAGTATGGGTTTGGTGTATTCTGATTTTGCAGTTTTGGGTCAACCCAATGGGTCAAGAATGGCATTTTTTTTTCACTCTCGTTGAGGTGGGAAAATAAATCCAAGATGCTCAAATTTAATTAATTTTACAACAAAAATGCAAATAACTTTTTGTAAGACAAATCAATATATGTTCTCCTTTAGAAATATATAGTGAATAAACAGGATATGAACATATAACCAACAAATAATTACATTTAGGTTGCCTAGGACAACACACGCTTACAAAAATATGCAGCAATATCTGCTCAAAACACTATATCCTCAGCCATTATCAGTAGACTCAAATTAATTACAAATTGACAAAATCTAATTGATAGGCCCGCAAGCACACAGTGGCATTATGGCAAATCAAGATCTATCCCCAGAGACTATGTTGATCTATTGGGTTATATTCCCTCATGATATACTAAACGAATCCAAATTTGAGAATAAAATTTAACTAATCTACTATCTAATCTAATTGATAATCAATCAAGGAATTTGATCAAACCAAGGAATTTCCCAACTTAAGAATTAATCAAGGGCTTTTTCTTTAGATGGGCAATTCCAAAACCATTAATCGATTTATCAAACCCGTCTTCCAAGATAGAATGAAATTCTTAAATCTAATCAACGATCATTTTTCAAGGGTTTTTAACTAATCTAACATCATTAAGAATGCGATTATCAAATTTAGAAGTTTCTTAAATGATGAGTCTGTCTCATGATCTCACTCACTTAAGTCGAGTTTTAGTTTTCCAACATATAGTGTGACCTTTCAGTTTTTTACCATATGTCTAAAACAAACAAGAAATTGATCAAGTTTCCTACTCGCAAATCAACAACTAAGATTCAGTAGAATAAACCCAACAAATATAAAGCACTTTTAGATCAAAACAAGAATTGATTCAATCACAACAACTCAACTCAAATCTAAGATTAACAATGCAAAACATAAACATCAACAATAATCTAAAAGCATAAAAATATAAAGAGAAAAGAGAAGAGAAGGGAGAGGAATTACTCAGCCAATGCATGCTTGAACCGTCATTGCAAACTCGATCCGGAACCCTTAATTTTCACCTTCAACTTGCTCTTCCTCTATTCCAATTTAAATCCTAACTAGATGGTGGATTATGAAGAGTGGAATGGGGATGGAATGTGTGTTCAAATGAGGATGACAAGCCCCTTTTATAGCAGAGCTGCTGGAAGCCGAACAGCCATGCAAATAAATGGCATTAAAAACTGTTAGAAGTTGAAAAGTCGTGAGAAAACAAACAGCCTCGTATGAAACAGGTCCACCATGGACCGTGGCCCTCACCATGGACCGACCCTGGTCAGGTATGGCTCAACATTGTTCTATTCTCCTTTCTTTCCACGGGTCTGGCAACTCAAGGGCATCTGTGGGGAGGCAGAATACACTCAACTAGGGTAAAAATAAGGACAAAAAGGTCTAGAATCCTGCAAAATAGAGAAAAGAACCATCCCCGAGCGTAAAATGGGAAAAGGAGTATAAATTATCACATAAAGCATATAATTTTTTCGAAAAATGCAGCAAAATGACCCTAAAATGATGTACGCTTTAAATACGTATCCAACTCCCCCATGCTTAAACGTTTGCTTGTCCTCAAGCAACCACTAAATAAAATCGATAAAGGAAAATGCTTCTTAGGACTCAAAACGGTAATAATGTCCTTGAAGTAGGGAAACAATAGCATATCACAAGCAAGAATACCAATCAGCGGCAACCCTAAGTAGCGCGCAAAACATTTCAAAATCAAAAGAAGGTGAATGTTTTTCAAAGAAGTACATGACCACAAGCTCGACATCAGACTTGATCACCCCCAAGTAACCATAAAATACATCATGCAAGCACATGGAATTCAATAGAGCCAAATGGACAGGTAGAACCTCATTTTGGGAACCCCTCATGTGTTTGAAATACAGCATAAGTTCACTCAAGGCTCATTTCAATGATTCAATCTACCATGTGTAGAAGATAATGTGTAGAAGATAATCAAGAGGACTTTATATGGGTTGTAACGTGGGCTACAAAACTTTAGGGAAAGGAGAGTACAAATGCATTTGGAACAATGTGGAGCTACTTAGCCAAGTGACTAGGGAGCAACCAACAAAACCCCAAGAAACCTTAAAGTTCACTAACATTCCAAACTCCAACAATTCAATGAACATACCCTAATGAATTACATAGGAAATGAGTTGACAAAGAATGGAATACCAGCTACTTACATATCCAATGCAAATCATTTATTCATTCTTTTTTTTTCCTCGTTCTTCTTTTTGTTTTTTAAATTTTTTTCTTTTTTTATTTTAACATGACTTTTTTTCTCTTTGTTCTTTTTGTTTTTTTGTGAAATGAAACAAAAATTGCAATAAGTGAAAGGCATAGGACCGCCAATTGTCAACTCACAATCAAATACATATGTACACAACCCAAACAAGAGGAAACAAAAGCAAATGCTCAATATCATCAATCCCTCAATAAACCAACATACCAAAGCCACCTTAAAACTCAATTATCCCCAAAACCACCAACTATATAGATGAATTGATGCTCCATAGACTTGTCTTAAAGATAGGAATATGTGTTTGGCCAAGGGCTAATATGAAGGGATCACAACAAAGAAAGATATAAGCTTAAAGAAGCTAGCAAAGGGGGAAAAAAGCATGTAATATAAGGGTAGACTATTTGGCTATGTGGCTAAAATAACCAAAGAAAGAAATGCCTCTATCATATCATCAAATATGCACATGATAATATGGTTTTGAACAAGAACCTAGGCAAGTTCTAGAGATGCAACATAAAAGAATCACACACATGAAAGAAATATGGGACCAAATATAATGAATTAGTCCAAATCCTGCTCAAAATCTCACGGGACATCTAGCAAAGTCCCCTTAAGCTCATAAAATTACTCCTATGTGCCAACATTAGTACTAAAGACTCCAAAGGATAAAAAAGTTCTCAAACAAGACAAGGGTCAAAACAAGAAATATTTACAAAATCTTCAAAAATGTTAGAACCCAAAGGGATTACACATCAAAACTGACTCAAGCTCATGAAAGCTATCTTGCCAAAACAAAAGAATCATTCGAGGCTATCTCAAACCAATCCATGCCTTCTCTACATACAATTCTATATGCAAACCTAAAAATCAATTAAATGCAAAACACTAATGCAAACAAAAGGAAAACCTAAAAGTATATGCTCTAACATGTATGCAAACTAATAATCGAAATAGAAAACATAAAAAGTATCCTTCCCCCATACTTAGATAAAATAATATTATTCGAAGTAAAGAAACTTAGAGAAGGGGAACAAAAGAAAACAATCTCACCAGGTTAGGTGCAGAGTGCACCTAACCTATGTGGCCTCATAATAACCGGGGCACATGGAGCATCAATCACTCCATCACGATATCAAGGCTTGGCTCATAAAAGCAGGTGCTGTTAAAAGCAGGCAGGAACTTATCAAACTCCTGGATCACAATTTAGAAAATAAAAGGTAAGAGATAATAACCAAAATCATTCCACATACATTAAGCATCCTCGTAACCTTATCAATGGTCTTAGAAAAATCATAGAAAGGATTAAAAAATGCAGTCCATGTGATTTTCTTAGACAAGTCTCCTAGGCATACACAGTACGGATCAATGGGGGGTTTACACCCTCTAAAGTAACCTAGGGACACAAAATTATTAGCATTCCCACCAAGCACATCAAACACGTTATTTTCATTGCCCAAATTGTTGTTAGCATTAAACATCATAGGATGATCAATGGGCACATCCATATAATTCTCAGGGGAAGGAGAGGGTAATGAACAAATAGGTGAAACATGGGAATGATCAAGGGGATTAGGGAGAGCAATTTATCAAACCAAGGCTAGGAGACTCATTGTGCATAAACACATCGCGTAAACCCTCGAAATGAGTCTTATCTATACTATGCACCTCATTAAAAGTATCCTTTAACTTAAAACATGCATCAGCAATGCCAAACCTAGCATCAAACCCAAAGGATTCCCCCACCTCGAGCCCCGTGCACTAAGCTAAAGGAAAGGATGAGTCATATAAGGATAGGATAGCAGTGTTGTCCATGGGTGATACAAAGTCGGATTGAGCATAGCATGCATAATAAGGACACGAATTAATATATGGTCAGAAGAATTATACAAATCATACCAAAAAGGGGCATAATAAGATCTAGCACAGAATACACAAGTATGAGAAAACGAATATCTAGAAACATGACTAGCCTTCTCAAATTCAAAAGAATCCCAAGCAATCCACTCAAGCGAATAACATGCATCATCAATATTTTTAGCATAAAAACCCCAAAACTCTAAAAGAGCTCGGGTTTTACTATTCACACCCTCCTTAACAATGACCAAAATTTTCCATTTACTCACACAATAATCACATTGAGTAAGAAAAACATTTAAACGCTTAAAATACCTCCAAGATAATTCATGCTCGAATTGTGGGAAATGGAAAATTGCCATTGTTGTTTTTTTTCCCTCAAAATTTTTATCTTTTTTTAAAACTTTTTAAAAAAATTTTTGGTTTGTTTTTTCAAAGAAAAACAAAATGGTTACTCAAATCCATCGAGAAAAAGCCAATATTCAACAATAGTCCCCGGTAACGGCGTTAAAAACTTGATAGGGTCGTAAGCGTATGGTGGCATTATAGCAAATCAAGATCGATCCCATAGAAATTAGGTTAATCTATTGGGCTATATTTGCTTAAGATATGCTAGGCAAATCCAAATTTGAGAATGAAATTTAACTAATCTACTATCTACGCTAACGGGTAATCAATTAAGAAATTTAATCAAACCAAGCACTTTCCCAACTCAAGAATTAATCAAGCGCCTTTTCTTTCGATGGATAATTCCACAACCGATAATCGATTTATCAAACCCCTCTTTCAAGGTAGAATGAAATTTTTAAATCTAATAAACTACTATTTCTCAAGGGTTTTTGACTAATCTAACATCATTAAGAACGCGATTATTAAATTTAGAGGTTTCTTAAATGATAGTCTTTCTCAAGATCTCACTCACTTAAGTCAAATTTTAATTTTCCAACAACTATTATCACCTTTCAGTTTTTCACGACATGTATAAAACAAGCAAGAAATTCGTCAAGTTTCCTACTCGCAAATCAACATATAAGATGCAATAGAATAAACCCTACAAATCTAAAGCACTTTTAGATCAAAACAAGAATTGATTCAACCAAAACAACTCAACTCAATTCCAAGATTAACAAGCCAAAACTTAACATAAACATCAACAATTATCTAAAAGCACAAAAATATAAACAAAAAAGAGAAGAGAAAGGAGAGGAATTCCTCAACCAATCCGTGCTTGAACCGTCATTGCAAACTCGATTTAGAATCCTTGCAATTTTCACCTTCAACTTGCTATTCCTCTAATGTAATCTAAATCCTAACTAGATGATGGATTACGGAGAGTGGAATGGGGATGGGATGTGTGTTGAAATGAGCATGAGAGCACCCTTTTATAGCAAAGCTACTGGAAGCTGAACAGCCACGTAAATAAATGGCATTAAAAACGGCTTGGAAGTTGAAAAGTCGTGAGAAAATGAACAGCCTTTGTGGGAAAGAGGTCCACCACGGACTGTGGCCTTCACCATGAACCAGTTATGGTTAGCTCTGGTTCGACATTCTACTATTCTTCTTTCCTTCCATGGGCATGGCAGCTCAGGGGCATCCATGGGGAGTCAAAAGACACTCAACTAGGGTTAAAGCGAGGGTAAAAAGGTGAAGAATTCTCCAACACGCAGAAAAGAACCATATTCGAGCATGAAATGAAAAAATGAGTATAAATTACCACATAAAACATATAATTTTCTCCAAAAATATAGCAAAATGATCATAAAATGATGTATGCTTTAAACACTTATCACTAATGCACCATCTCACACCCTCACTGCAATTTAGCATTAAACTGATTTCTTAGTATTAAACTACTTCACCATCATCTCAAACCAAAAGAAAAATTTAAAAAGATTAGAGTTTATACTTTGGTTACTCAAAAATTGGAGTTTTCAATTGATGATTGGATCAAAGGGTCTTCATTTGACTAATATTGTCCTTTTTTGGATTTCTTTTTTTTTTGGACTATTAGAATTTAACAAGGGCACAAATCAAATTCCGAATCAGATTAAATCCATCTCAACTTAAAGGAAAAAGGAACTAGTTATGTCTTAGATTAAGGTGCCATAGGTTACTAGTTACAATGTTGTTCATTTCTTCAAGCAATAGATCAGAATTAAAAGCCAAAGGCATCTGATGTGCTTGTGATTTCACCATGATGAATTCTTTTTGGAGTAGGGCTAGTGCTTTTTTTGCAAAGAATTCCCAAATTCAACTAAACCGACTGATCTCACCCTAAATACTAAACGGTCAGACATCATTGTTATCATTCCTTTTTTAATTTGGAAATTTGACGTCAAAGCTTTAACAAAACCTAACAATTAACCAAGTGTAGTTCTAGCTAGTAAATGTTCCAGGAAAGAGAAATTAGAGAACGGCAAGGTGTTTAGATCTCATTGTTTAGCCATTGAGGAAATCAGCTAGATTGCGAGCCATGAAACCAAAGGCTCCTCTTCCATGGGCACCAACCCAATTCGATGTTACAAAATGATATCTTATTCTTGGTCTCGACAATGATTTCAATTTTTTGAATAATAAATTGGAGAATGATATAATGGATGAAGGAAGACTAGAGAAGAAAGATAACTCTTAGGTGACTTACCTAAATCACTTGATGAGCGAGAAAACGGAGGACAATTACAGAGGAATGGGCAAAACCATGGAAGACAATTGAAAATGAAGAGAGATAAAGGGAAGGGGCGAGAAACAAGAGGTAGAGGCTTTAAACACAGTCTAGGATTTTCTTTAGTTTTCCGTATTGGGTTCTTTTCATGTTAGGGTTCTTTTCAGTTTAAAAGGTTCATCATTTTACCCACTCCCCTAATAACTCTAGAAGTCAATAATGATTTTTCAAGCAGTAGGCTTGACGAAATCCAAACTTGAAAATTTCCAGGTTGTTCATTTTGGGGCAATATTGGGATTTGGGTTGAAATCTCATATGGACAACCAATAAAATATTCGTGGGTTTTGGGTGAAGTGTTTAGGTCATATTAGTTTTTGCCAAGCTAGTTACGAGGATACCAGGACTTGCATTCTAGTACTTAATAACTATTTAATGGACTTCCCCATTGATATCAACAAAAAGCTCAATATTATATAAGTATCTTATGCGTTCAGCCTGTTGAGTTTATATTTTATTTGATGGTCTTATGTGGTCCTCTTTTATTTTTTTTTGCCAAAAATTTTAATCCTGAGTGCACCTTAGAAAGAAATGTGGACCGGAGAGGAATAAAGCTGATCTCGATTTGGTGTGGAGCCAACAATAATTGCAAACATGGTCAAACATAGTCTCGGCATGGTGACTAGCCATTGTGCTTATGTTTGTCCTGGCTACCTTGTCTGCAAGATTTTATTCTTTTTTATGAAGAAATTTCCCTTATGGGTCATTAACAGTGATTATTATTTCTTTTCTGACTGGATCTCCAACTTCTATGTTTCTTGTTTTAACCTTTCAATTTAGTACTGAGGACATCCTTTGTTGATATTGTTGACAGTAGTGTATAACAACTAGTCTTTTGCTTCTAAGCCTGTCAATTGTTAATGTCAGGCACTAGTCAATTCGAACACTCAAACCAGTTCCATCTCATGCATAAATAAGAAAAGCATTACTCCAGAGGATAGCCTCATCAATGTCCTCTATTCTTCATTGTGACAATGACAATGTGTCAAACCAATCCTCATAATTTGGTTTTGATAATATTAAATAAGATGTTTTTTTATGTGAATTGGTTTTATTTCCTACGAACATATAGAATTGTAAATCTTCAATATGCTAGGTTAATTCCTTAAGATGAGGTTTAGTAGAGTGTCATGTTTTCATCTCTGACTTTCGTTGAACAATTATTGGGTTCACAACTAGACTCGACGAATCTACATGCATATTAAAATTTTTGATGTGATGTGGGGGCACAGCTTGCATTACTATTATGCATGCTTCACACTTGGTGTCATTGTTGGTTACTTCTAAGTCTAATTCCATTAAGATAGGTATGTGTGCCCTTTTTAGTGAGATAAAGAGCATGCTTACTCTATATCCTTTTTGATTTGAGGTGCATTTAAAGTTCATTTTCCATGTTTTATTTTCAATAAAGAAGATGTTCTCAATGAGGAGATTGTAAGTATCCTCTTGTTGGGGTATTGGGTAGGCTACTAGGAATTCTAACACAATCCTTCTTTTTATTGTGTTTCAACCTTAGAATTATAAGTCATTTTTGTGCGAGAATTTAACCCATTGAGAATCATACAACATTGTTAATTGAAGGAGATATTTTAGTTTGTCCATTTGCGCCATAACCTTCGCTTGGTGATTAAGCAAGTAGTGCCTTGGTTTCTTCACTGCCTAAACTAGAGTAGGACACATTTTCTCTATAGGCGAGTATCAAGTTTATAATCAAGGACTTTTTTTTTTAATTATGCACTAGATTGCATATTCTTTTCCTTGATCTGCTTGGCATGACATTGCCGCAGTGGAAGCGTTAGTAGTGATGAGATACGAAAACAAAGGTTATCCAGCCATAGGTACTTGTAATTTTAGGTAGATTAGTTAGTTATTCTTTGATTTTGTTGCAGGTAGTTTGACATAATGTATCCCATTTAGCCTAGTTACTTTTTGGTAATTTTCTTCAAACGAGTTCACAAGTCATGGCCAATTTGAGAATGAAGCGACCTAGGTATTAGAATCAATTCAAGAAACCTCTTACCTCTTTCTTATTACTAGGCAGTGGCAAGTTTAAGATTGCCTCAATCTTAGAGGTGTCCTTCTTTATTCATCATGAGTTTACCATGTACCCTAGGAGTTTTTCGAATTTGACTGGAAAATTTTGTGGGTTCAAAGTCTGTTATACTCTCTTAGTCTTTCAAATGATTTCTTTAACATGGGGATGTGCCCATTACATGTTTTGGACTTGATAATCATATCATCCACAAAAACCTTAACCCATGTTATGCATCATATCATGGAAGAGAGTTAGGTGGTACCCCAATGTGTAATGAATAGAGGTGGGCAACGGACTGGGCCGGGCCGGATTGGGCCATCCCATTAACTAAACGGGCCGGGTCGGGCCTAATTTATTCGGTAACGGGCCGGGCCGGGTTATGGGTCAAATAAACCCGGCCCGCCCATGGCCCGCCCATTATCACCTAATGAGTGTTTTTGGTTAGTTAATTTAACAATTAATGTCCTTATTATTTTCCAATAAAGCTAAATTAGTCCAAATTTAAAGTTAGAAAATATACAACCAATTGTAATCCA
>NCQV01089617.1:0-17635 GCA_002740545.1 Lophocereus schottii | reverse complement strand
AATGGCAATTGAGCTTGTTGATAAGTTCTTAAAGTGCACACTATTTTGAGGTCATTGTATACCATTTTTATGAAGAATTATGTGCTTTATTTTATAATTTATACTCCTTTTTTGGTGTTACGCTTGGGTATGGTTCTTCTCTGTGCTTTGCTAGTATTTGGGCCATTTCACCCCAGTGTTGACCACAATTGAGTGTAATTTGACTCTTCATGGACACCCCCAAGTCACCATGCCCGTGGAAGGAAGAAAGAACAAAAGATCACCGAGACAGAGCTCACCACGGACTGTCTGCGGTGAAGGCCATGGTCCATGGTGAGGCCATAACTGCAAGCCTGTTTTTTTTCCTTCATTCTGTGGCTGAGGTTGATCGTGTTCCTCTTTAAACAGAGCCATTTTCACAACAGAGAAGACACATAGTAGAAACAGAACTCCTTCTCTCTAGTTTTTTCATTTTTTTCCCATTATTCTAAGTTTAATTTAGACTGTTAGTAGTTTTAAGTATGAGTGTTGAAGCAGTGGCTGCTGTTTTGGAGCCCTTGCAAAGCTGAAAACCCTTGAAAAATCTCCAATTGCACTAAGTTTTCTTCTCTGAACTCTGTTTAGTTTTGTTAATTTAAATATGTGTGAGTAGTTTTCTCAATCTAGGGATTGTTAGCTAAGTATTGATGTTAAAATCTTTCATCTTTATTTAGTTGTACTTGTTCTTGATTGGGATTGATTGAATTCTATCTTGTGTATGAAATTGTTGTAATTGAATTTTGGTCAAATTCATTTGCTAATTCTAAATAGTTAAATGAAGGACTGGAAGGTGAAACTTGCTATTTGATTGACAAGATAAGATTTAATTTAGCAATACTTGAAAGAGATTCGCTTGTTCAGAGAACCCTTTAGCACTCAAAGATCTATAACTCAGACTAAACAAGGACATTTGAAAGAATGACTTGTTAGTTTAGGCAATTCAGTTTATTTCGAAAGAACATTGAATTCTAAATGCGACTGCACCACTTTCAAACCCTCATTATAGATCAAGTACATGATATATTTCATTGATCCACATCTTTAAAAGGTGAAACAAATATCTAGATGCTTTTAATTGATTAAATCTTTCAATTAGGTTATAGTGTCATTCAAAATCTCTATTGAAATTGCTTGCTTAGCACTGATATAGAAAAAAACTCAATAGATTACAATTGGCCTTCGCGGGAACAGTATATGTGTTAAACTACAACACCCGTGCGCTTGAGGGTGCAGGTTAAGTTTTTGACGCTAATGTCGAGGACCAAATTTATGGATATTGAGTTAGCCCTTAGAAATTGACTAAGCATTTTATCATTATTTTCTTTTCTTTATATTTTTTATTTGTGTTCGTAGTTTTGTTGCAAAATTTTGCAGATTTCTCCTTTATATGCGAAGTCCCTTTTCGTATGAATTTGACCCAGAAATCAAAAGGACTTTTCGCTCTAGAAGGAAGAAATTAAGGGTAGAAGAGCAAAGACTCAAGGCTCAAGCAATTTCTTTAACAATGGCAGGAATAGGAGGTGACAAAAAAAGACACTCCGGGATTTTGTTATACTGAGAGTTCAAAGCATTTCTTCGAGCATCGCTCGGCCAAACGCAGAAGCGAATAATTTTGAGCTCAACCATCTCTTATATCAATGGTACAACAATCCCAATTCAAAGGCACCCGGTTAGAAGATCCAAACTTACACCTCTTGGTCTTTTTAGAGGTGCGCGACACGTTAAAGCTTAATGGAGTTTCTACCGATGACATCTGCTTGTGCCTGTTTCCCTTTTCACATAGGGATATGGTGAAGGCATGACTTTACTCGTTGCCTCCAAGATTCATAATGACATGGAACGAGCTTACAAAAGCCTTTCTTGCTAAGTTCTTTCCTCTGAGTAAGACGGCAAGCCTGCGAAATCAAATTACTGCTTTCTCTCAAAGATGAGACTCTCTATGAAGCCTGGGAGCGATTCAAGGATCTTTTATGATTATGCCCTCACCGTGGTCCTAAAAGATGGATGATTGTGCAAACATTCTATAATGGAGTCACCTAACCATTGAGGTTTACTGTCGATGCGGCACCAGGAAGTACTTTTATGAACAAAATTGAAGATAAAGCATACAATCTTATAGAAGATATGGTCCTTAACAATTTTCAATGGTCATCTGAGAGAGCCCAACCCAAGCGGGTTGGAGGTAAGCTGGAATTAGATGTTATTTCTATATTTTCTTCTAAAGTTGATGCTATGCCTCAAAAACTAGAACGCTTGAATGTTAATTCTATTAGTTCAAATACCCCTTCCCCATCATGTGATGTATGTGGATCAGTTGATCATTTGACTGTGCATTATCAAATGAGTAGTCCTTTTGCCCAAGATGTAAGTGATCAGGTCAATTATGTGAACAACTATCACCCTAAATCAACAAATGACTCTTTCTCTAGCACATATAATCCAAGTTGGAGAAATCACCCCAATTTCTCTTATGAGTCTAATACCTACTCGTGCCCCAAATGAATTTTAGACCATTCCCTGGATTTCAAAGATCATCCTATCTGTAACAAGCATCTCAATAGTCCAACTTAGAGTCTATCATGGAGAATATGCTTATGGAACAACAAAAGCAAGATGAGTATATTAAGCAATTGGCCTCTAAGATTGATGTGCTTACTACTCACAATAAGATGTTGGAAACTCAAATAGCTCAACAAGCTATATCTTTATCTACACCTTTAGGTAAATTTCTTAGTACGAACGAACTTAGCCCTAGGGAACAATGTAATGTCATGATTTTAAGAGGGGCTAGCCAACTCAAGGGACCTAAGGGTGTTCGCCACAATGAACATTCACATTAAAAGGATAAAGTTATTGAGAGAGAGCTACCTACTTCTTCTAATGAGGACATAGGTGATGATACTTCTAACAAGATTCCTAATGACTCTAATAAAATCTCCCCAAAAACCCTATGTATCGCCTTTACCCTTCCCCCAACGAATGGCTAAGGCTAAATTTGACGAACAATTTAGGAATTTTTTAGAAGTCTGTAAGAAACTCTACATTAATATTCCATTCACGGATGCCTTGTCACAAATGCCGTCATATGCTAAATTTTTAAGGGAGATTTTGTCTAATAAAAGAAAGTCAGAAGAGCACGAAACAGTGGCATTGATTGAAGAATGTAGTGCTGCAATTCAAAATAACTTCCCTGCTAAGCTTAGTTTTGCTATACCTTGTCCGATAGGGAATGAGTCCATAGATCATGTCTTATGTGATTTAGGGTCTAGTGTAAGTTTAATACCTATCTCTTTTTTTAAGAAGTTAGACCTAGAAGAAATGAGACCCACCACCATTTCTTTACAATTGGCAGACCGTTCTGTAAGGTACCCCGTAGGTATTTTAGAGGATGTCCCCATTAAAGTAGGAGACTTATATGTGCTTGTAGATTTTGTAATCCTTAAAATGGAAGAAGATACGTGCACCTCTATTATTCTTGGGAAGCCATTCTTGGCCACCTTTGGGTACTGTATAGACGTTAAAAATGACAAGTTGTCTTTTGATGTGGATGATGAACATGTTGAATTCAACTTGGTTAAAGCTTCTAAGTTTCCTTTTATCTCTGGAGAGTGTCATTGGATTGATGTAGTGGATAGTTTGGTACAAAAAAACTATTTCTATAATGATTTTCATGATCCATGTGAGTATTGTTTATTAAATGATGACACTACTCAAGATGAAAACCTAGAAGTAGTAATGTGTGCTCAATTCCTGGAAGCTTCTCCACCAGATAGCCCACACTTTCCCACAATGGAATCACCAGTACATGATGAACCATCCTCAATAGATGTGGAATGTGCTCCCGAGGTAGAACCAAAACATCTTTCTTTCTCTTCGAGATATGAGTTTTTTGACCCCAACTTTATATATCCTGTGATTGTCAATGCGAGTTTAAATGTATCTCAAGTTGACTCTTTGCTAAATTAGATTGTATCATAAGGTCATGGGATATACTCTTAATGACCTTAAAAGAATTCACCCTTATGCATCGTATTTTGGTGGAAGATGACTATAAGCCCTCAATTGAACACCTAAGGAGATTGAACCCTAATATGCACAATGTGGTAAAGAGAGAAATTTTAAAACTGTTTAAGGCAGGCATTATCTACCCTATCTCTGATAGTGAGTGGGTAAGTCCGGTCCATATTGTCCCTAAAAAGAGATGAATGACGGTTGTAAGAAATGAAAACTTACACCTATTAGGACAGTTACTGGTTGGCGCATGTGCATAGACTATAGGAAACTAAACAAAGCCACCCGAAAGGGCCATTTTCCCCTACCGTTCATTGACTAAATGCTCGAAAGGCTGGCAAATAACTCTTATTTTTGCTACTTTGAGCATATGCAATGGTGATCCATAATTTTGGATCATATGTGGGGACCCAAACTCTCTATATCATCTTGTAAGCCAATTTTTTCTTTCTTCTCTACATCCTATGGATCACCAACTTGGATCACGAAATAAAATAATGCTTTGTGGACCCACTACTAACATATTATTTGTCAAACTTTGTCAAAAGAAAGTTTAAAGCTATCTGGCCAAAAAAAAGAAAAAAGGGTGGTGAGCGGATCATGCCCACGAGCTGCATCGCTAGGTGAGCTGGCAGGATTAACATTGCATATTATTTTCTGGACCACAGGCAGAAATGTTGGACCATGATCCTAGCATTACAAATGCTCTTAAGTGGCTATTTAGGATTCTTTCAAATCCCTATTCACCCTAGTGATCAAGAAAAGACTACATTTACTTGTCCATACGGTACATTTGCTTATAAGAGAATGCCATTTGGGCTGTGTAATGCCCCCACCGCATTTGAACGATGCATGATGGCTATTTTTTTCAATTTTATTGAGGACATAATGAAAGTCTTTATGAATGATTTTTCTATATATAGTACAACTTTTGACGATTGCTTGAATAATTTATCGAAAGTCTTGCAAAGGTGTGAAGATATGAATTTGGTCTTGAATTGAAAAGTGTCATTCTATGGTACAGAAGGGGGTTGTTTTAGGCCATATTATTTCAAATAGGGGCATTGAGGTTGACAGGGCAAAGGTAGAGATAATTGAGAAATTACTGCCACCTTCTTCTATAAAGGGTGAAAGGAGTTTTCTCGGACATGTTGGATTCTATCGACGGTTCATAAAACATTTTTCAAAAATTGCAAAGCCTCTTACCCATTTGCTTGGCGAAGATTACCCTTCGAATTTAATGAAGAATGTTTAAGTGCCTTTCATAGGTTAAAGGAGGCTTAGATTTCCGCCCCAATTATGCAGGCCCGGATTGGGAGTTACCTTTTGATGTTATGTGCGATGCCAGTGACTATGCAATAGGAGCAGGTTTGGGACAAAGGAAAGACAATAAGCCTTATGCCATGTACTACGCATGCTGAACTTTGGATGATGCTCAAATGAATTATACCACAACTAAGAAAGAATTCCTAGCTGTTGTGTTCACCTTAGAGGAATTTATTCGTATTTGATAAATTCTAAGTTGATCAATTTTATTGATCATGCCTCATTGAAACATATCTTGAAGAAGTCCGACTCTAAGTCCCGTCTACCGGGTGCTTCTTCTCCAAGAGTTTGATTTGGAAATTCAGGACAAAGCAGGTCGTGAAAATGTAGTTGCTAACCACTTATCTCGCTTAGGTCTGAGGCCACACCAACTTCCCATAGATGACTCTTTCCCATATGACCAACTCTTTGCAATATCTCACCAGACGGCGCCATGGGATACTAATTTGGTAAATTTTAAAGTGTGTGGAGTTATGTCAACCGGGTTATTTTATCAACAACGGAAGAAATTCATTTCTAATGCAAAATATTATGTGTGGGAAGAGCCTGTACTCTACAAACTGTGTGGAGATGGAGTATATAAAAGGTGTTTGTTGGAAGACGAGATTCCTAGTGTCTTCCACCATTGCCATGCCTCAACTTATGGTGGACACTTTGGACCTGACAAGACTATAGCCAAGGTGCTTCAAGCTGGTTTCTATTGGCCCACTCTCTTTAAAGATATCAGAACTTTCATTATGGGTCGCGATCGATGCCAACGGATAGGGAACATTTCGAATAGGCATGAGATGCCTCAAAGTGGGATCCTTGAGGTTACTTTTTGACGGTTGGGGAATTGACTTTATGGGACCATTTGCTTATTCTCACAATAATATTTATATCCTCGTGGCGGTTGATTACGTTTCCAAGTGGGTAGAAGCTATTGCATCTCCTACTAATGATTTCAAGGTGGTGATTAAGTTTCTTAAAAAGAAGATATTTACAAGGTTTGGCACACCAAGAGCTCTCTTGAGTGATAATGGGACTCATTTTTACAAGAAGCCGATTGAGTCCCTCCTAAAGAAGTATGGGTTTTTTTTATAAAATTGCTACGCCTTATCATCTACAAATTAGTGGTCAAGTTGAGTTATCTAATCGAGAGTTGAAAAGCATTTGGCAAAAACAATCGATCGGTCCTGAAAGGATTGGTCTAAAAAGCTTGGCTACGCACTCTGGGCTTACCAGACCGCTTACAAAACACCTCTTGATACTACTCCGTACTGCTTAGTTTTCGAAAAATCATGTCATTTACCGATTGAGTTAGAACACAAGGCATATTGGGCAGTTAGAACTCTAAACTTTGATCTTAAGGCGGCTGGTAAGTTGAATGAGTTACGTCTAGAGGCCTATGAAAGCTCGCGAATTTATAAGAAAGAACCAAGCACTGGCAAGACAAGCACATTTAGAAGAAAAGATTTGAGGTGGGTGACCCTGTCCTATTGTTCAATTCTAAGTTGAGGTTATTTTCAGACAAGCTGAGATCCCAGTGGTCAGGCCTGTTTAAAGATATAAAAGTTTTTCCTCATGGAGTAGTAGAAATCTGGAGTGAGACAACTAGTATGTTTAAGATAAATGGGCAATGTCTTAAACCTTACTATGTGAGGGAATCTATTGGCAAGGCTACTATCTATCACCTATCTGATCCCTCTCCCTTTGCCCTTTAAAGTCTTATGTTTTGTTTATCCTTGCATTGAGGACAATGCGTTGTCCAATCATGGGGGAGTTGTTATAGGTGTTCGTGGTTGTATGTGTGTGTGTTGTGGATATGTGAAAATTTGTGGTTTTTTTTTAGGTCATGCATGTAGGCTTAGTTTGCATTTTTAGTTGATTATTTAGTTTTATAGGTTTCTTTCTTCGTTTTAGTTTTTTTTTTGAAATTTTTTAGTTTTTAGTAGCATTTTAGGCCTAGAAACCAAAAAAAACCCAAAAAAACAAAGGAAAAAGAAAAAAAATCTATAAATCCTCCGATGATGAGTCTTTAGACTAAGTGGCTTTCTTTTGTCTATTTTGACCCTTTTTGTTAGGCCCATTTTGTAAATAAAATGTTTGTTTCAGCATTTTCGAACTATGCTTCATGTTTGACGATCACATTAGATATGAGTTGCCTGCTTAATGATTGTTGGCATGAATATTTCGCATATGAAATTCAGAGAGTTAGATGAGTCTTGGCCTGTGAGATGTTGATCCTGAATAAACTAATTCATCAATTTAGTCTTATATTTTCTTTCTTGTGTTACTCTTCATAGATTTCAAATCTCTAGAACTCAAGACCACATTTAGCATGCATATTTAGACAACATGATTGAGACATTCTTTGACTTTATGAGCTACATTAACCAAATAGCCACCTTTATGTAAATAATTTATCCCATGCTACCCCTTTGAGCCTTTACTGTCTTTTTTTTTTTAAATGAAAACCTATGTTACTATCTTTGGCCACTTGTAACACACCAAATGGTTACTTCACGTCCTTCCTAACCGACTCTTGACGTTTAGTGAAGCGTTTTATCTTCGAACCTTATAGAGTGGGATAGTTTTAACGAATAATGCCCATTTCGAATAAATTTGGTCCAAAAGAAAGTATCGCATCTTGTACTTATGGTTACTGATGACACACTCACATTTAGGAACCATTTCTACATATAACTCTTAGAAAACCGGTGAGCAGTTGAGGATGTTTATGTCATTGGGACTTCCTGGCAAACCGAAGAATGCATGCCATATATACAAAGGTCGTATCATGTAACGGCATCAAAGATGATAGTTGACACCTTATAAAGTTCCTTTTGAAACAATGTCTTCCAATCTGCTAGACAATTCTTCACTCGTAGTGCACGCAATCGATGCTTCTCAACATATTCGAAAAATCACGAGCTTCAACAACTTGAAATAGGCAATAAACATTGGATTGATTTGGCTTTCTCAAGGAATCTTCCCAAATACCTTAATGACGCCTAAGTTGAACTTCTTAATGCATTCTAGTGTGGTGCTTGTACCAATCTTCAAGTACTCATATACACAATCAGATGCTACCCCATGGTCAAGCATTCGCCTGGCTGCGGTATACTTGGTTAATTGGCGTCAACCTAAATTTTTTGCTCACATCATACCTCAAATGAAAGTACTCGAAATGATTGCCAAGTGCCTCCATAATGCAGAGAACTAAGTGCTTCCGCATTGTAAATCTACAATGAAAATGAAGTTCGTTGTAAACTAAATCTTCAATGAAGTGGTCTTTGCATAAGTGATCTTGGGTCTATTCTCTATCTCTCTTAATATATCTTTTCCTTACTCGCGGCCTGAATGCTGAAGGTGTTAACTCTTTTGCCACTTGCCTAAGTTATAGAAGGAATGTTATATGTTGCATGTTTTTTAACGGTGGAGTAATGTTTCCACAACAAGCAAGATGATGTCATCATCTGAGTTGTTGATTACAAAACTCAAACCACCTAAAGATGAGGATGATGAAGAAGAGGATGAGGAGGAGGAAGAGGATTCTTCCTCAAGGGGCACCTTATCACCATAGAAATTGTCTGTTATAAATGACCTATATAACATAATAATGATTGAACATTAATGAATGAAGATACTCATTTGATTAAACAAGGACCATAATAATTATCATTCCATAATAAAATATGATTACAACATTTAATATTTAAGACAACATATGCAAAATAAAAGTTACATGATAAGATCTTACAACCTATGATGAGTTAAGTGTGTCTTGTCATCTATCTAATCAAGAGGAAATGAGACATATCACTCAGTTGATGATGAATGCCCCAATCTCTTCCGTCTGATTGTTGTTTTCCTAGACTCATACTAAGCGACATCTTCTGGAGTCATCTTTAAGGCGTCAATCATCATCATTTTATCATCATGCATTGTCTCATTGTGTTTGTAATTCTTCAACTTCAACAGGGTCTTCTAAGCTCGATCTTTATCCCTTATGCAAATAGCCTCTATTGCTATTGTTTGTGCTGAACTCCTTGAAATGGCTAGTCACGAACTCAACAACGGTGTTGTTAGCCTTTTCTTTGTCATTTCTCTTCGTAGCTTTCCTCCCCTCAGGGTGGTCACTCCCCCAAGCCTTCATGCCCCCGCTCTTCACTAGTGGGATTAGACCTTTTCGATGATCATGACCCTAACTTAGATGGATCATATCTCTTCTTTTATTTGGGATGGTCCTTGAGTATCTAATACCAATGCTCCAAATCAATTTTCTTCCTTGTATGATCAATATACAACTAGTGTGCTTCCTTCGTAATCATAGCCTCGTTACCCTCACTTTGATTAGTACATTCCACTTCACACATAATACCCGTCCATTTATTAACGAGTAGGAAGCACCAGAGCCATCGACTATTGATTGTCTTCTAAACGTGCCGAGGCTCCTTGTGGACGGTGCTCATTGAAACTCATAGCCACCCTTTTCCAGAAGCTGGACTTCTATTGATCAGCCCTTATAATGGCGCCCATGCTTATATTAATCCAAGCACTTACATAGTAACTGCCAATCCTCATTAGTTATCCACTTTCTTGCCTTGATGACTACGCCCCCAGCTACTTTGTCCTCTCCCCTCTCATCAGTTTTGAGATTAATATCCATTCCAGAGTGCCCTAGCCCGATCATCGATCCATCTGGCATGGATGAGGGTGTAGAGTTGTTCATCTCGAAAAGTAATTTGGGTTAGGAGGAGTCGGAGGGTAGTATAGCGGGTAATATGGGTGGGGATTATTAGGTGTATTTTAGGGGTCATTAGGTGGTGGAGGTAATAAGTTGAAGGATAATTTCAAGGATTTTGAGTTGAACCACCACATCGATTACTCAGGTTTTGTGATGTTGGTTAATATGTATGGTACGAATGACATTGGCGATGGAGGGGTAAGATGTGAGCGGGTTTAGTTGGACAAGTCTTGATATTATTATTCACCCTAATTAGGGGTAAATTGTCTCCCTCAAAGTAAGCTACTAAAGGATGGGGGTGTTAGGATCTATGTTTGAAGTGCAATTACCACCTACAAGTATATAATTAATCGTATTATTATGCTAAGTAGTTATTTTAATTTTACTTAATGTGATAAAAAATTTACTAACATATTAAATTATATCAAGTTTTATAAAACCACATAATATTAAAGCATGTAATCATATCAACATACAAAAATATAATCAAGTTATAAAATTCAGAATTTTTTTGAGTTCAATTTGTGAAAATGAGGCCATATTTATAAAGCACAAAATACTTCATAAAAAAATTAAATTTACAAGCCAAATGCCCGTTGAATAATATGACCATTGGCTGATAACACTTTTCAACTAAAAGCCCAGAAAAGATTTTCCTCTTTTTTTTTGATACACGCTACAACTAGTAAAAAAACATTGTCACAAGGTGACCAAAAAAAAAAAAAATTTGAGCGTGGGCCACCAGAGACTCACAGCCGCTCATCGAACCACGAGTCCCAAGCTGTGCCTTGTGGGTATTCGAGTTGCTGACACACTCACCCTATGCACTTTTCGGCTAGCGCAGTAAGCGCTAGGCATGCTCTTAGGGGTATTCATCGGTCCAAGCCCAACCTAGGTCGGACCGGGTTGGACTGAAGGCCGAATAAGGGATACAATGCCGACCAAAGACCAGACTCGGGACCAAACCGAGAAAAATCCGGATCCGTCTGAGACCATACTAAATTGAACTGAACTCAGTGATTAGTGAAAAAGAAAGAGATAAACAGGAAAGGGTAGGATCAATAGTTGGCAATTGCTAGCCGAAATGAACTGCATAGAAAATTTACGACATTTAGGAACATTTTTCTTATGAATTTTGTATTGCTTCTTCCACCAACAAAACTTCATAATTCAATATCCATTTTCAATTATTTTTAAATTTGAAAAAATAAATAGGCCTAAAATTAAGGATGGAGAACACAAATACATATGCAACTATCATGAAACTCATCGACAATCCAAGAGTTGCGTTCTGGAGGCTGCACGATCAAGTAATAATGTCAAGGCCATGGTCCTGGTTGCTTACACCTTCAAACACAGAACCAAAATGGAGGTTTAGAGTGTGAAAGATAGTGCATAATTGCAAAGATTAGATTCATATTTCAAATAATTGAACAATTGCTAATATTTGACCAGAGTGGACAGAGAAAGACAAAAGAGTGCATAAGAATGCACATACTGGATTTTTATTGAAAAAAAGTTGAAGAAAATGTTGAAGAATCGCAAGGATTGGAATTTGAAGCAGAGAGAGAAAGGGAAATGAGAGGGAGCGAAGAACAACTAAAGAGGTGGCCTTGAGTCGTTCGTCTTCGTGAAAAGCAACAGTAAACGTTGGAAAACTTTAAGAAGTTATTCAATCTTCAGTCTGGGCCAATAGACCTTGGATCTTATCCAACTAGACCGAAGACTGAATAAGACTAAAACACTGGACCAAGGACTGGACCAAATTCACTCGGTCCAGTCCGGTCCAGTCCATCCTCGTCTTTGGTCTAATTCGGTTTTGGACTGAATAATGAACACTCTTGTGAAGGTTACGTTTTCCCCACTCAATAAGAATGATAGATATAATGTATATTCGGATCAATAAATCCTTTGACGTGGTGTGATTTGAATCCTAGAAATTTTAGGTTTTTTTTTTAAAAAAAAGCAGCCATGAAATAAGAGGTGAATTTTTTTTTTAAAAAAAACTATATATGGTAACTTAGATCTGTCGACCCGGGACTACATTGTAAATTGTTCAATGCAAATACCCAGTTGTCGGATAATGAACACCCCTCTGTAGTTGCATTTTTCCCATGCAATGAGAACAATACCTATAACATAGATTCAGATCAATAAATCCTTTGACATGGTGTGATTTGAATCCTAAATTTTTTTTTTAAGAAAGAGACCATGAAATAAGAGGTGGATTTTTTTAAAAAATAAAAACTATATATGGTAACTCGAATCTATAGACCTGAGACTACATTGTAAATTGTTTAATGCAAATACCCAATTGTGGCTTTTAGGGCCTATTTTTACTGGGCAAGTAAAAGAACTACGGGTTACATTTTTTGCTAGTAATAAGAATACCAATTATTGGTTTTAGGTCTTATTTAGCAAACATTTGTTAGTAGTCTACATTAGCCATTAGTTATTAACTATTTGTATTAACTATTTTTTTACTAAAGTTTACATTTACTTCAAGAAAAAGCGCTTTGTGTAATTACCTATTTATGTTATAGTTGTGAGATAAAAATCTAATCCCCAAAAAGCTAAATTGAAAGGCTAATAATTTTTTTTTTTCAAATGAGCTTTTGGACCCAAAAACTCTTACCAAAAGCTAATTTACTTTACAGTTCAAATAGCTTTTTGAGTAAGTCAAACAACTAATTTAAGTCTAAAGGGCTCTTTTGACTTAGCAAACATGCTCTTAGCAATTTGAAGATAATGATCAAAATACAATGAGACTTTCTCTCTCTACTTTCTCTCTCTAAGAGAGTGTCTAATTCTAATCCTAAAAGCTAAGGATTTTTATTTCACTCTTAAGATTAAATTGAGCTTATATGATCAAATCTTTTGTATATTCTGAAAGATTTATAGTTTTCTAACTTTGATCCTTCAAAGAATAGGTCAATTTTCTAGGCATTGACTCAAGTTCAATAGTGAAGGTAGTTGGACTGGTCTCTAGATTTTTTCGAGATTGTGATTGGTAGGGAGGAATGAAGTTAATAGGAATAATTTGATGGTTTGATATATGATCTTTTAGTATTAGAAGGGGAGGGTAGTATTGTATTTGATGATCTATAATAAAGGGAATATCTGCTAGCTATTGGCTTATTAGGGGATTTTGATAAATTAATTTAAGGTTGGGCAGTTAGTTGCAATGAGAAAGTAAGATGGAAGAGGGAAGATCTACATATCATTTGAGACTTTGGAAGATGAAGCATACTGATGACAAAGTAGATGGGCTTTGTGTTAGGGGTGATAGTTCAGGAGTGGTTTATATTAAAGGTAGTAGGGGAGAGGCTATGATTACCCTTAGTAATTACTGATAAGATAATCTTAGACTGGCTTGTAGAGCATTAAGGGAAAAGGGAGCTTGTCTATACTTTGAGTGATGATCTGTAAGATTTGGTGTGCTTTGGATGATTCAATGTTTCTGACTCAAGCAGAAGGATTTGATTTAACCGGGAGTAAAGTAGGGAGTTCAGTTGTATCATGGTATTTATTTAGGGATTAGTTTTCCCAACTAAAAGTTGAATTGAGGGTGAATGAATAGACATAGGATACGAGTTTCCAACTAAGCCATTATGGTATCTATCTTCTTTGTTCATTGCATTTCTCTGAGAAGAAATGTATTGATATACTCTTGAGGAGATAGCATTTGCTATTGATATCGGGACCTGCCTCCTTACAACGTTCATTTTCAGTCCTAAAGGAGGGTGGGGTGAGGAAGACTCTGAAATCGATCAAATTCAACATGGTGTGTATGTGGTTGCAAATTAACGAGATCCCTTCAGGATATAGGACATCTAGTATTGCGATTCATATGATGAGTACTGCAGGGAAGTTATACTAGTCAAACCTAATTCTTAGGTTTTGAAGTGGGTAGACATGTCTCAAGCACTCTATCTAAAAGTGTGTATAAAGGATGAGGTAGGAAAATCTATTCAATGACTTTTAGCTATAGTAATGGTTTTAAAATTTGTACAATTTGTAGGATGATTGGGCATAAAAGCAGTAGATGCAGAGTTTCAAAGAATGTAGTGAGAAGAAAGTATGATAGGAGACTCCATGATCTTTAGCTGAAAGGTCATAAAAGGAGGACATACTCAAGTAAGATAATCGGATGTTTCCTTATTGAAGATTTTCTCACTTCTAGAATTAGGATAGGAAGATTTCATCACCCAAGGCCAACTGGAGCTCTGAGAACTTTAGGATGTTCTAAAGACAGCTTTGAGGAGGAGGATAGAGGGTGTAGCATTGGTAAGGGGTTCGTCTGCCCACCCTCGAATGATAAGAGAGGAGTGGCTATGCACATTGTAAGTTATAAAAAGACAAGATGATCATGGATTAAGAGGGATGAAGGGGATTGAAAGAGCACTATGGGTTGTCACCGATTAGAAAAGGAGGCTAGAAGAGGGAGGAAAGGATGTCATCATATAGGATTACATCAATTAAGATCAAGAGAAGAAGAAAATTAGTACGTTCTAGAGAGTTGGTGGCTCCAAGCTGGCTATAGTGGGTCTATGACAAACATTCTCTATGTAGGATAAGCAAAATAGAGTCACAAAGAACAATCTATGCACTGATAATGATAGAAGAAGAAACACACTCTAAGGGACTTCAAAGATGAATTTGTAAGGTCATAGCCAATTAGTGAACAATCAACAGATACAAGGAGAAAATGAGGCTTCTTTAGGAGTATCCTAACAAGTAAGAGGCAGTGATTTTTCTTTGGCCTAGGAAAAAATATCCTCGGCCTAGGGAGTTAGGCTATAGATGGTTATGATTTCCCTTCCTTGTATCACTTCGTGCAACACTTATTCATTGAATTTACATAGGCCTAACCTAGCATGAGGTAGAGGCTAATGCAACAATTTGAGACTAGTACGAGCCCTTTTCACATTATGGCTATAAATGAACCTTCTCTTTTGCAGCAAGCCAATGCCATGGGGAGGACCAATTCAATGCTAGGGTGAACTTGTAGTTTCAAGATATAACACTATGGTTACAGTATCTCCACGGTAGCGATCATGACTTTGGATTCCTAGCTCCATTGCTATCAGAATAGGGGGTAGCATTAAATATGCCAATAAGGCCTCCTTCAATAGGCTTTCAATCAACGGAAGAATGGATGGCAATTCACAAGTCTTTGGCGTAAAATGAACTCTCGGCCAACACTTATATTCTAGGCAACAAAACCGAAGAGGCACTATCATCCCAGGAGCATAATGTTTCTAGCATACAATCAAAGTGCCAAGTGATAGGTTTAGAGCATGTTCGTACCAAAGAAGGAAAATAAATAGAGGGCCTTTTCGAGGAGTGAATGACTTGCTAGATGGGATAGTTAAAGGCGAAGAGGGTAGGTAGGTGGTTAGAGCTAAAAGGAGGACTATTTCTCTCTTGAACATGGGAATAGTGAGTTGGGATAATTTTTGTGCCGATAAAGAGGTTAATTAAGCCTTGGCATGAAATTTTGAAAACTTATACTAGTATTGGTATTACGTTTGTAGAAGTCCTCATCTTTCCCAATGCCATTTGGTGTGAAAAGAGTTATAAGATGTGTTGTATAGTCTGCATGAGCCCTTTGTTGTATTAAATTGGACGAGATAAAAAGTGATTTGAATGAAATTAGGGGATAAGAGAACTTTGTTGTCTGAAAATGAGTTTAGGCCTAGTGGAACTCCTATAAATCAGTTTACATGGTGTACTAATAGAAAGGGTTTACATGGTGTACCAATAGAAAGGGCCCAGGTGAACTTATCTTTAAAAGATTTAACATATCTTATGCCTCCCTTTGTTAGATGGATTTTTTTTTTCAAATTCTTATTTGATAAACTTTATGGTCATTAAGTCTGATCATGGTATACACCATTAAATGTTGAAGGTAAGAGGTGTATGCATTGATGAAATTATAGGTTGAAAGTATGGATAATCAATAAAGAGTAGTTATAAGCTGAAGTTTAAAAGTTTAGCTGAAAACTCATAGGGCGATGCCTATGTTCAAGCTCATTTACAAGTTAGGGGAGGCAAGCATTGTGTGCAACAATGGACACTGTAATAAAAGGATCACAAAAACGTGGTCGTGCATAGTAGGCCCAGAACTTCAGAAACATATGTAGGTAGAAAGCCTGCGAGATTCAACTTTGATTGGTTATGGATTAGCCAAGGGAGACATAGAACAAATTCTAAAGGAAGCGGAGGAATATTGAAAACAAAGAAGCAATTCGGAGGGACTAGTATATGAGGATATCCTATCCGTGTATTTCTTCAAAAGCTTCAAGATCTGGCAGAATCAAAATAAAATCCATGGTATCATTAAGTGAGATGGAAGCTAGACTTTTGACAATAAGGAAATATTAGGCGAAGCAGTTAGGAAGTTCATAGATTCATTTTATCCTTCCACATAGGATAAGGTTGGGAGGACTAGAGATGTTTAAAATGTTATTAGCAACATGGATGTTTCATTGGAGCAGAGAGATATTATCTCTGTTAGTAAGCCATTCATAGAGGGGGATATGAAGCATGTAACTTTCTAATTTGATCGGTGATGTTATCTCTCTTAATAATCCATTCACATAGGAGTAGGTAAAGCATGTAGTTCTCCAATTTGATGGGTATAATTTGATGGGTACAGAGCTCAAGGGCCTGATAGAATTTTGACTTCGTTCTTTCAGAAGCTATGACCTTTGGTTAATGAAGAAGTTACTTGGCTGCTCTGAGCACTCTCAATACTGGAAGCTGCTCAAGAAGGTCAATGAGACCTACATTTCACTTATTCCCGAGAAGAGCAATTCGAAACTGTTATGAGACTTTCGGCTAATAAGTTTGTGTAATCTTGTATAATATAGTTACTAAGTGTACGGTTAACAAGTTAAGGCTAGTGACCACTAAATCAGTAGGGCCTATCAAAACGCCTTCATACCTAGCATATTGACATTTGATAGCTACCTTATTCGTCATGGTTGTTGATATGTATGAACATGAAGAGAATTTAGTAAGCCCTTACAGTGTTGAAGCTAGAGTAAGATAGGACTTCTTGTAGGTAGTTTCAATGAAGATTGGAAATTTGGAAAAATGTATTGATCTGATTGTTCAGGTCGAGTACTTAATTCTTATCAACGGGTTCCTTAGGAAAGATTGCTCTAAGAGCAGGATTAAAGTAGGGACCCCTTACCTTTTTATACTATGTGTGGAGGCTCTCTACGAATGTTGATCAAAGTTGAGGCATGAGGATGTATGAGAGGAATCAGAATCTCAAGCAACTCTATGCCAATTAGTCATCTATGTTTTACTGGTGATTCCTTAATTTTCATAAAGTTTGATCTACAGGCAGGTCTTAACTTGAACCACCAGTTCCCAAATACTTTTTATAGGGCTTCAGGCTAAGTTGTGAATATCCAAAAGCCTATGGTGCTGATGTCTAGAACATTGTTGAGGAACAAAAGGATCTCTTAAACATAATTTTTACTAACAACATACAGAGAATTTCTTCAAATACCATGAGGGTGCATGCCAAGGTGCAGA
>NCQV01089605.1:914-11170 GCA_002740545.1 Lophocereus schottii | reverse complement strand
TTTTGTAATCTTTAGTCTTATTAATGATTATGATTGTGTTTTTGGTGATTTAGAATGAGTTGAAGGTGAGTACAAGTTGGCCACAAATTAGGGTTCTAATGATGTTGCAAGGGTTAGCTTCCCTTTAATGGCAGGCATGTTATTTGTTTATATTTGATTGAGAAATGAATCTTTGATGTATATGATTATGAAGTGAAATTGAGCATTATAGCTTAGTATGGTGATGGGAAGGACCAAAACTTTTTTATATGATTTTAAGGATGATTTTAGATGAGCATTTATGTGAAAAGAAAGAAGAAAGTAGTGAAAGTGGGGCTGTGAACTTACAGAAAATAGGGGACACTTTGCCAGTAAACTGATAACGATCGACCCAGCTAAAAATCATGATTTTTTGTGGGTGGATAGATAAGTGACTTAGCTTTCAAATTCCTTTTAAATTACCTTAATCTGACTTCTATGGGAAAAGTAATGGCTGTTTTGTTAGAACTATGTAGGTTCAACTAAAACTGATACACTTGTGTTCTAGCCCTATTGTGAGAATCATAGTTTGTATTGCAAATGAAAGTTTTTTCACACTTCTTAATCTTTCTATATTATGGTCTTAGGTCTTTATTTGAGGTCAAGGGTAAAAGTTATGAATTTTTGAAGTGAAGTGACCTGCTTTGGTCCAGATGGCCTGTTATTGCAATTTATGTGCAACGTATACCTGGAATAAAATCCCAAAAATTTTACTGCAGATTTTCCATATTATTTTTGAATTTCCTATAAAATTTCATGAATTGTGGTTTAGTATTTTGAGTTTGGTGATTTTTGGAAACATTTTAAGTAATTGTGCAAAGAGCAATAATAATGTAACACCCCCAACCCTTAAGGCCAAAAGCGTTACGTTTTCTTGACTTTCTACCAAAATTTTCGGATGAAACGGACAGAGTTTCCCCTAAAAACTGGCCATTTCCAGGCTATAAGCCTTACAACAAATCCCTCCAATTACACGGAAGCGTAAAAATTTAAAAGCAGCTCAACAGCCGCACGCCAAAGTTCACAAATCAACGAGTCACTCGCTCGAAGTACACCAACTAGATTAATTCAAGAATAAAGAAGAAAGTGAAGATACAACTCAACAGTTCACACAACCGGAGTATTGGGGTTTACATCCTAAAACATAACTAAGTTTAAAGAGAAGACATCCAACTATTTAGATGGTTGGCTCATACGGCCATACGGAGCGACCTTTATACCATATGCATTACATGAACTAGCATAATTGTTTACAGACGTTTCTAAACTAAGAATACTGTACATGACTTCATTAAGAACATCAGTAGGCACAGATGACTCTTTTTCAATCGAGGGCAACTTCAACTCTGTATAAGAGGCTTGACTTTCACCTATCACAAAGAAAACCTAGGGAAACGGGGAAAGAGTAGTGGGATGAGCAACCGCATACTCAGTGAGGGTCCTCCGACCCCCTTAAAACCAAAACCGTTGCAGGCAGTAATATCTTTACTAGTCACATAGCACGTATCCATACTTTACTATCATATTAGGTATTTATAAAATTCTTAGGGAAACGTCACTAACCATAATCTTCACTTTAGGCACTCAAACTCATTTCTAGGTCTCTAAATGACTAAACTTTTTTACTACCAGGTAGTCAAACACTTAAACAAGGGACGAGGATAAGCACAGAGACTTTCTTTTTCATAAACATAACTTCTTGGCATTCTATTGCAACTATGCATGAAACCCTATTGATATGACGTGCACATAAGGTTATTTCTTTTTAGAATCATACTTTTCTTGGCATTTCATTCGTATGGTATGCATAAGATGCACACATTTCAAGTCTCAATCAATTCTCATTCATAGGATATGCATGAAATATGCTCATAAGACTTACTTCTCATATTCATTTCTTACTTAGCATCTCATTTATAAGTTATACTTAGAACATGCACATATTATACACAGGGAGCTTTCTTTCTTTTACTGAAAACACTTCATTTAGCCTCTTGGGGCTCATAAAAAACTCTTCTCTTAGCCTCTTGAGGCTCATATTCTTTTAAAAGAATCTCTTTCATCTTGGTCTCATAATGACCCTTAAAAACATTCTTTCTGAAACACTTAAAAAGGTGAAATGCTAGCTGGTTTTCTTATTTAATAAGAAACTACTCTGGGCATAAGATCATCTTAAAGTGCTGGTTGGGAGAGATTTACACTCAATCCCAATGAGATTAACTCACACTAAGCTCTTATTCCTGGGACGGCAGCTAACTTTGGACCTTAACCCTCGTCAGGGTCTCTAGGGATTACTCCCTAGACTAGGGATTCCCCTGTTCAAGCAAGTTCACTCCCATCTATTATCCCTAAGCACTTATCTTAACCATTTAAACTGGTCATAATGACTAATAAGTTTGCTGCCTCTCACAGCAAAATTCTTTATCATGCAACTCACGCCTTTGTAAAACTCTTTAGGATTCCCCCGTTGAAGCAAGTTCACTCCCAAAACTGTACTTATTTAGTTAAAATATGCCATCATGCACTAATATTTATGGCTACTATTATTTTAAAACATAAAATCCTTCTTTGAAGAACTCACCCTTATGTACATAATGTAACTTGAGAACATGCAAGGGAAGGGGTCCACATGTATCACATTCAAGCACTTCATAATCAATTCATCACAATAAGCCACACGTGGCCCCGCAATCCACACGATTGTGGTTAATTCACAACCCAGGCTCCCTCCTCACAAGCACCGTACCATAAAGACCTCAAACCACTCATAGTTCTTCCTTAAACCATCCAACTACCATCTCGGTTTCAATTTCACAATCTAGCATCCTAATCATTATGATATACTAAAAAGCGATACATAAACTTATGCAACTTACCAATGCTGGACTTACCGATTAAACAACTAACAATTAGCAGAGCGCTGCAACCAACGGTTATAACCATGCACGTATATATATACATGTAAGCATTCTTACGAACTTAACTTGAAACGGACATCTAATGAGTTAGGTTAAACTAACTAAGCATGAGACATGATTGCATTCATGTATGGCAGTTAGGGGTCGTAAACATGTCATTCTAAAGGTATTGTATAAGCATAACTCGACTGAATAGACAAGCATTGTTTCGGGCATTCATTCATTGACTCCAAGTTACATTTAGCCTATTACGTCTTTAAGCATAACATGCATCTAATCTTTATTTAAGCATGACACGATTCACTATTTTAGGCTCAAATGGTCATTTAGACATAATATGGTCTAGGTGTTTTACTAAGCATACTTATTCATGCCATTTAAGCTTAACAAGGATCGAATCTCTATTAAAGCATAAAGCGACTCACTCATTTAGGGTAACTTAGTCATTAGGCCTAATACGATTCTAAGCTTCCGTTTATCATATCACTATTGCTGTTCGAACCCATTTAGGTCATTTAGACATAATGCGAATCCAAACATTCGTTATTTACATCGAAATTACTAATTGAACCTATTTAGGCCCCTTTAGGCATAATGCGTCTCATGGTATCCGTTTCTTATATCGAGGTTATCTTGCAACCCTTTTCATGTCATTAAAGAATAATACAACCTTAGCCAATTATTTTTAGTGTCGAAGTTACTTATTCATGTCCTTTAAGCATGCATTAACTAGATTACTAAAATTGATGTTAAACATGCATGACTCGGTTCGAATTAGACTTACAAGCATGTAATAATGGAATATGCTAAACTTGATTCTAAACATGCATAGCTCACTTCGAACTAAATCTTCAGGCATGTATTACTGAGTGTACTAAAATCGATTCTAAGCATTCAAATTTCGTTTCGAAGTTAATAAACGATATGAATTAACTAAACTTACCCTATTTCGATTCGAATGCTAACATGATAATTCGAAACTACTTTTCAGGCATGAATTAACTTAATATATTCGAATTGATTCTAAGCCACTTTCGAGTATGAATCAACTAAACTAACATGTATCGATTCGAAGTCACTATTAGGCATAAACTAGCTAAACTTAACATGCTTCGCAACTTAAAACTTAAAACAATTTTGAAACTACTAATACTTAGGAGGCGAGAAACACCCACCTCGACTTCCAAGCTTAAGGATTCGTTCGAAGGGCTTGGGTTCGACTTTAGGTGCTTGAAAACTGCCATCTTCGACTCCTTGCTCACTGACCACACGAACAGACCCCATACCTCGCCTAAACCCATGCAATTCGAACCCTAATTTCACCCAAATGCTCACTTACTGACTTGAACTCATGCTGGGTTCTTAGGGCTATGAGTTTACTCGCAATTTGTAGGGGAATTGATGCAACTAAAGGCTAGGTTGCTCGACCAAGCTTGGGCTTGCATCTGGGGGGTCGAATCGTAACCCAATTCAACCGAAGCATGGCCTAGATCCTTCGAATTTCTACCAGAATTGTAGTGTGGGGGTTCGACTGGGGCTAGGGAGGTGAGATCTGGAGGATTTTCGAGCTGGGTTAAGCGAAATTTGACGGTTTTGGGAGTTTGGTGGCCGTGGCTGGAGAGGAAGAGATGACACAGAGCAAAGAGGAGAGGAGAGAGAGATAGCACAGTCGGGGTTCACGTTGAAAAATGAAGAAAAAAAGGGGCCAGGCGCCCTTTTTTACAAAAATGCCCTCCTCCATTTTCTTTTGTTCTGAGTTGTTCAATAAATAGCACGCTAGTCTGATTTCGTACTTCATCCTCTAAACCTAAATCGACAATGCGATCCCTCATTGTTTATTTGATCTCAAATGCGTCTAGGTTCGATTTAATAAACCACAAACTAATTCTAAGGTTGAAAACCTAATCGTACTCGGGAAACAACTAACTAAATCGAATAACGACTAAATTAAACTATCGATATAATTTGAAGGCACAAATAGCACGAATTAACTTTAAAATCAATAATAGTAATAATAATTCTTTTTAATAAAATTATCGCTCCCAAAAGCACATCAATAATCATTTAACTCATACCATTACTAAAAATTTGATTTTATATCGTAAAAAGGTAATACAGTTAGCTTAACGGAAAACAAAGAATGTGGGTCTTACAAATAAAGATTGAGTGAGATTGATCATGCACTCATTTTCTGTAATTTGGGCCAAGTAAGGTCATTGAAGGGGGGAAACAAATATTTATGGGATTTAATGGGGCATTTAGCTCAATTATGGAGAGAACGGAAGATAAGTATGTATTGTGGGAGTATATTTATGAGCTATAGACTTTAAAAAGGAAAATACCATCTTTAATGAGTTTAATAGCTTTTATAGTTTCAAATGACTCATTTTGGGTGGAACACTACATTTATTGGGCTTATGAATGAAATTTGAGAAGTGGGGAGAGTAATGATTCAGAAAACAGTATTTATCGGATCAAGCTAGTGTTATATATGCCATTTTGAACCAAAATATATCTCTCTTGGCCTTAAATCCATATCATTAGTCATTTTAGAGATAATAAAAAAAATCAATCTTTCATTATAACCATCACGAAGGCCTATTACCAAGAATCATGTACTCTTATTGTCAATCCATTTATAACCATCAAGGCCTTTTTCTTTTTAATCTCATCTATTATGGTTTATTTTACTTTCATTTAACTCTGTATTAGATTAATTACTTTCAATTATTCAGTTTTGGGGTTATCTTGGCATAACTTATCCTATAAGTTATGTGAGTTACTTACTGAATATCTATCAAAGTTACAAGTGATGTGGGTATCGTTTACTGACTACACACATCTACAATTACATTTTTGAGACATAGTCGAGGCCTAATTTATCATTTCCCGTTATGCATATGTTTTATCAATTTAAAACATATTTATCAAGTCTGAATCCATTTAAAGACTCAATCTATGTTCATTGCCTTTATCTTTACGACTCAGCACCATTTTATCCAGTTATAATATCATTTGTTAAGTATGCCAATGATAATAAAAGATTTATCACATAATTAGCGACCCCGTCAATGGTAGGGCAACGACCCTTTAATCAGTGATACGTCAAGATGTCAGGCCAGTGTTCCTATCAACTTGGCAGGTGTGCACCTATTAATGGATCACCATATCTATCAAGGAGTTCACTTACAGATAATAATGAGCAATTCAGTTTTATGTTACTTACATTTCCATTGCTATTCCAAACTAAATGAATTGTAAAGGCAGCCACCCATCAATAGTGTTTCTGCACTCATTTTACAATACGGGAATGCATGTACTGAGTTTTACCTTATATTTTCGAATTGTTTTCATCTTTTCCATTTTAGGTGATGAAGTTTCACATGTTTCTCCATTTAGCATGTAACGCTCCAAATTAATCATGTTTCACTGTTTATATTCTTCTTAAAAAAAATCCCTTGATTAAAAAATCTAGACAACCTAATGATAGGGGCATTGCCGCCGTCCAATAGGATAAGGCTTAAAACATGAGTGCTGTAAATAACATAGCTAAGTATAACCTCAAATATATGCGCTCACATCATGTGTTAACAAATGAAGGGTTTATAAACTATAGTAAGATAATTCACCATGCAGTCTACATCTTCATCCACAGAAGAATTCAAAATAAAACTTTAAGGTATGCATATACGGTATTACTTCTAATCCATCCGGATTTCCCTTCTTCACTTATTCTCTTCAGTTGTTTCGCTGGCATCAGGACAATACTCTCAACATTTGCGTAAAACGAGACATGAAAAATATTTCAAACTGTGAGCTGAAGCTCTATACATACATTCTTGAATTGTTAAATGATCATTGAACACTGGTTAGCCCCGCTTTACAATTCATTTTAAGTTAAGAAAAGTGAATGAGATAACTGTAAAACTACATTGTTAATTATTATTTGATAGTGAACCTCTTGATATTGTTACAATCTATGAATAGGTGTACACCTGCTAAGCCGACCGAGAGACCTGGCCTGAAGCCGCGTGGGTAACTGAAGGGCAATGCCCTGTAACTAATAACTGATGGGGTCATTAATTAACTGATAAATCATTGTGTAAACTGATTCATTGATTTACTTACCAAAACATGATAACGTTGGTAAATACACTCTGATTTCTAAAGATACAGGCAATGTACGTACCTTGGGTTTTAAAAATATCATCTAACTTGATACAAGTCAGTTGTTTCATAAATGTCATCTGACTTGATAAATGTATTCTGACTTGATAACACTTATGCAAAATGGGGAATGATAACTAGGCCTCAACTCTGTTTCATAAATTTCATTGTAAGTATGTATAGTCAGTAAATGATCCTTACTCGCATAATTGAGTAGGTAAAAGTATGTGTAACTGAAATTAAGTAATGAAATGGTATACATAACTTGTGCATTTCAATATGATAAACTGGTTTTAACTCAATATAAGACAAGCTAAACCAAAATGAACTGATTTAAATCAGTTAGGGTTATTGAACTTGAAATACAGTAAATTAAAGCAAAATAGGCCAAATGGAAAGGATTGAGGTGATAATGAAAAGATTTTCATTGATAGAAATGAAATATGGGTTTTTGATATTTCTGAAATGGATCATCGAATGATTAATGCTTCTAAAATGGATGATATTAGGGGTGTTATGAGGTTCATAAAAGCTCATATAACACTCTAACTTGGCCCAAAGGACACTGATTTTGAGTTATTACTCCGCTCACTTCCCAAATTTCAGTTTCATACTCACTTAACTCGGTTTTCAAACCGAAGAAAGTTTCTGTACATAATCAAACTTGTTGAACTCACTACATTTTGTAATTCCCTTGGACCCATAATTATGTAGAAACTTCTGAAAATATTTCCAAATGTCACAGTGTTCTATATTCACTCATGTTACCGTTTGATAGTCTGCATTAGAAAATCCATATCTTTCACTCCTGACCTCCAAATAAGATGTAAAACCCCAAGATGAAAAGAGCATAATGTCCACTAAAACGTTTGTTCAGGGCACAAAGTATGATTCACATAGTAACGTCCCTAAACTTAGGGTAGAACACAGATGCGTACAGTTTCAGTTCAATCTGCACAGTCGTACCACATTACTCGGATTAAGCCGATTTAAAACGAATTTGAAATATAACTCATTGATATATCCACAAACCACAAATTCCAATTTTTCAGTTACCCAATCAATACCAGTTTTCCCGTAAAGTTACTGTTCCAGTTCAGTTCCCAGTTTCAATATATTCTGCATAGTCTTGCGTAAATTGGTCATAACTTTGTCCACGCAGCTCAAAATTGAGTAATTCTAGAGCCTATTCGAAGCTAACACATTGAAGTATCGTCACACCAAACATCATGAATTTTGGATGTCCCAAACAGTACCAGTTTAATCCTAAATTCACCCCTGTTTTGTGTCTGTTTATTGCATAATAACACTTACTTGTGATGTTTTCTTGACATAACCACCCATTCAAACCACTCTTTAACTTATATAAATCATCATAAACATTTTGATATTCATTACCAATGCTAAAGATCACAAAATCGCATTTAAAACAATCAAAATCCAACACGTAAACATGAGGCTTGCATGATTAAGAGAAAACCCTAACCCTAGCATCATCCAACTTTAACTCCACCATGATCCATCACCAAGATGATTCTTAAATCAATAAAAAGAACATGATCCATCATCAAAATAACCAAAAAAAGAAGCAAGAACCAAAAATTCAAAGAACAAGATTGAAATCACTTACTTTGAGCTTGAAATAAGTGGAGATGGAGATGATATTTGGTGGTTTCGAGGATGAAAAATGGTAGCCAATGGAGGGAGGTTGTTTGGGGATTGAAATTCTTGCCGGCGAGTGGCCGGAAAACACCACAAAGCTGGTGGTGGAGGGGCTAGCCATGTGGTGAGAAGCAAGAGAGAGAAATGAGCTTTGATGTTTTTGATATGTTTTACTTGGATGAAAATGAGCCAAATTTGCTTGGCTATGCTTTTATCTAGCAAGAGGAACCTTAAGCCAATAAAAATTAAACACATGCTCTGGTGCTCAGCCAAGTAAATGGAGTAATGACTTGTCGGGTTAGAATTGGGCCTAAATGAGCTTGGGTTGGGAAAGGAACTGGTACCGAGCGCATTAGATTTTTTTTTTTTTTTTGGGAAGCTCGGGATTAAAATGTAATGTCATGAAAAATGATTTAATCTTTTAAATCATAAATATCAAGGTCCACTATCAATTTTTCCCGAAATTATTCAGTAAATGAAACTCGAATTGCAAAGTGGGGCCTGAAATGAACTTTTTCAATTGGAATGATTCAATGAGATAAATAAATATGAAAAAAGAATAACATGGCTTAATTAAATAAATAAATATAATTTAGGGCCGGACTATTACAGCCTTCCCCCCTTAAAGAGTTTCGTTCTCGAAACTTATGAACTTTACCAACCGATGCAAGGTTATCCCAAATAAATATGGGACGTGACTTTCACTTGATCCTCAGTTTTTCAAGTAGTTTATGAGGAAGTATGATTTGCCCAAAGAAATTTGATTTAAAGTGTCTGCTTGATATTTAACTTCTTAATCCTGTGATTCAATGTCTGAATTGGGTGCTCTTGAAACATAAGACCCTCAATGACTGTAATGGATTTGATTATAACAGTATGGTCAGGATCTGAAATATATTGCCTAAGTGGTAAGGTAAGGAACACAGAACATGTTATGCACATGTTTTAGTTATATATGCAAATCTGGTAGACAAATTGTGAAATTCGACCTTTCAATGAACTCATATGGTCCAAAAGATCTTGGCTTCAATTTAGATCGCAGTGCAACCTCCTTACACCCTTAGTTGGTGAGATTTTTTGAAAAGTTTGTCATATACTAGAAATTCTAGGAATCTCCTTCTTTTATCAACATAGCTTTTCGATCGGTTCCAATGGTATGCTTTCAGGAGTCTTCAGAGATATGCTGCCTTATTGAATGCTGAAGAAGACCTTCATGACTCAAAAGATGATTATGTTGCCAATGTTGGCCGTCAGTTATCCTGATGTTTCATGTAGGATTCTCTACTCGTGCTATCACAGCGTTGACCACTGAAAGTTCCATACTTTCTTCAAATGCAAATATTGGTCGTAGGTCATGAAGTACTACAGGCTCCAACTCAGAAGAGTTGGATCCATTGATATTTTTAGATGCTTGTCCATCCGTTTTAGGATGATAAAAACTGCTAAAATTCAATCTAGTTCTAAAGGCTCTTTGAAGTGTTTATCAAAACA
>NCQV01089603.1:17757-30154 GCA_002740545.1 Lophocereus schottii | reverse complement strand
GAATGTAATCTTTGTTCTCATCCCTACTAATCAACCCCCACCCTGCCCGTGATTGAGGGAGGTAGGTTGGCATCTTTCCCTTTTATGCCCATGCTACTTTCTCCTTCCACGAAACTTCCCCTGTAGTGGGGTCCCTGCAGCACTGCCATTGTATGCTATCTATATTATTTCTTCCAGCTTCACCTGTGATGTTTGGCATTTGGAACACGGCTGAGTACTTTATGAAGTGCATTTCATAACGTAGTGATGGTTGATTGAGCCAAATATCAATTTTGGCTCACAAAAATTGTTTTCGAGTAAAGGTTATAACTGATCTGGCTTTGCGCTTAAAGTTGGTTTGGCCCAAATTTCGATCTGAGGTGTTGATGTTTGGTATCTTCCGTTTTTTGGGCGGCCGCCCCTCTTATAGATAAGGTAAAAATGGGAATTAAAAGGCACAAATCTATATTAGTTGCACTTGGGTTACAAGTATCCAATATGAATAAGCATCTGATGAACTTGTCTATTTTCGATGAACTTTGGGAATTCTTAGTCTATTCTAAAGTATCCATGTGGTGAACCCACTTTTGATGTGTTGTGTGTCTGACGTGGAATAAATATAATAAAATGAGGAGTCCGAGTAACATGGAATACACACAGCCTGAGTTTGATTGGAGTACGCTGCTTGTTAGGCTACAGACAGTTGGGCTGCTTCACCCTATTTGGCTGGGTCAAGGAGAAGAGATATCACACTGGAATCCCCAAAAAACTCCCCCACCAAAAAAAAAAAAAAAGAGCAATTTGCATGCTTGATTACCTGATGTATTTCCACTTGGATTATCTTCTATAGATGAAAAATTTCCTTTGCTAAAGAACAATAAAAAACTGCGGAAAACTGAACCAGGCGTCATAGAAGAACTACAACTATCAAAAATTGCAATTGAATGCTGATCATGTGGCAAGTCAGGCAAGAAACTTTTTTTTTTGGAGAGCATGTAAACTCCAAGAAATTGCTTTAGCTGCAGAGTTGTGAGGAAGCAAAAAGCACCTCATCTGAAATGGGAGTGTTGCAATAGTTGTATTCTTAGTTTAAAAAAGCCCGCCCGAGGCACGTTTAGCGTGAGGCTGCCAAGTCAGTGCCTTGGAGGGGATGAGGTGCGCCTCAAGGATGCAAGGCTATATATTTCCCCTTCTCCTTCTCTTCTTTTTTTTTCGATAAGGAAAAAGTAATATATTAATATAGAAAGATCAGGAGCTCATCTGCACAGTGACCATCATACAAAAGGCTATATGCAATTAAGTATAAACTATCCACACAATCAGCCAGATCAAAAGAGGAAGAGCTAAACTTTCCATTCGTCCAAAGGTAGAGAATCTTGACAAAATTCTCTTTCAAACACTGAAAAGGGGTTTCTATGGTTTCAAAAACTCTTTAGTTTCTCTCTTTCCAAATACTCTAAAAGATGACATGAGGTAGGACCATGGCTTCCTCCCCCTTCTTCTTCTTCTTCTTCTTAACTTTCATACTAAAGGAACCCTCCCAAGCCAAAAGATGCTTCTCAATAGAATTAGGGGCAACCCAAGAAATGTCCAAGCAACTGAAAGCTAGATTCCAAAGTATGCTCGCAAATTGACAATGGTGAGCTATGGTTGTACGGTAAGTGTCTGCATATGGGAAGTGCTCACCTTTTCCTTCTTTTCTTAGACTTGCCTTTATGTTTTTTCTTCTTTTCCTTCATTGGGAGCTAAAAGGTGAGTTATGATTGTACGGTAAGTGCGTGCATGGGGAAACTACGATGATAAGATAACATATTTTAAGGTCATTTGCTGTGTTAGTAGTTATATTGATGTCTAATCACTTTTTTAATACGTGTTTAACTTGTTTCTGCAAATTATGCTTTGTGAAATGTGAGAGGCTTTTAAAATTTTTTTGCATGGAAGTGCGCCATGTATCCATGATGTGCGCGCCTTCACCTCGCGCCTTGTGCTTTGGGACCCTATGCGAACCAGTGTGCCTTTTAAAACTAAGGTTCTATTCCTGTGTATTCTGTAATCTGTTGTCCAAAGTGCTAAGTCTTTCTTGCTGTAAATATGCCCAATGAAGGTCATTGTGATTTCTGGTGAGACCGGGTGTGGTAAAACCACTCAACTTCCTCAGTACATATTGGAATCGGAGATAGAATCTGGTCGTGGTGCTTTCTGTAACATTATCTGCACCCAACCTCGAAGAATATCTGCCATGGCTGTTGCAGAACGAGTCTCTGCAGAAAGAGGAGAACCTCTTGGTGAAACTGTAAGTCCTATGATACTGAACCTATTGGCTGGGATGCTGAGAGCTCCCTTTTTCTGCCACTTTTTTTTCTTTTTCTTTCTTTTGTGTTTGATTAAAAAGGCCTCCTTGGTTCGAGATGGATGTCATACATTATTGGCGCATTAATCTGTTAAGAAGTCTTCTATTTTAAGTTCTTTGTTCAATCTTCTGTACTACATCACAGATTTTTTGTTAGGTTGGCTACAAAGTACGATTAGAAGGAATGAAAGGGAAAAATACCCATTTACTTTTCTGTACCAGCGGTATTTTGTTGCGAAGATTGCTGAGTGATCGCAATTTGAATGGAGTAACCCATGTCTTTGTGGATGAAATCCATGAGCGGGGAATGAACGAAGGTATGTTTCAGCAGTGTGTGCTAAATGTGTTTACCATATTTGAAGCTGTGTTACTTACCCCTAAACTCTGGTTATTTTGAAATTTATAGACTTCCTGTTGATTGTGTTAAACGATCTTCTCCCACGGCGTCGAGACTTGAGATTGATTTTAATGAGTGCAACGTTAAATGCCGAGTTGTTTTCAAGTTACTTTGGAGGAGCCCCAATGATTCACATACCGGTAGGCTGAGAATCTTCTCTTATAGTATCTTTTTTTCATGTTGAGATATGGCTTATGATGTCGATTGAAAATAGGATTATTAACTCTATTTTTTATCATCTGGCGGCTCTTGCTTGGTTACTCTTGGTTTTCTGTTTATTGTTGTTACTGTGCATAAAGAATTTAAGATATGTCTCCATGTAGCTTTACATGGAGATGGTTTTATCTTACATGTCATGTTTTAGGCATGGGGCCTGGTGGAATATGGACGGGCAAAAACACATCCCATTTTTCTTTGTCCAAGTGATTGAGATGTTATGATTTTCAACTTATTGAGTTGATTTTCTGTCTTTTGTTATTCTGCCATTTCTGTGATCGTATCGTGGCACACCGTCGATCATAGGTAAAGTATTAGCCAAGTTGCATACTTTGGATCGCCCCATCTTTCAAATACAGTCTTGAGGAGCCAACTGGTTTTCAGATTACGGTTTTCCATGGAACATTGATTGGAAGTCTTGAGCCCCTTGAAAGTGCCCTTTTTTGCGTGGTAATTAATTGTGATAATCGACAAAAGCGGGGTAAAATTTTGGTTAATAGATGCTTTATGGGCAAAGATGGTTTGGAAATTATGGACGATTTGCTTCTCTGTTGCCGGATTGCTAGAAAGCTTTGGGAATTAGCCTTTAGTTGCTTGGGCCGCCATTGGATGATTCCAAGCTCTGTGAGACATCAGTGATCAGTGTGGGAAGGGTTTTTTGGGAGAAGGGCCAAGTATAAAGTCTTTTGAGCCATTCCTCATGCTATCTTTTGGTCATCATGGATGGAGAGAAATAGGAGACTTTTTGACGGGGTTGAAATTTGCTTAGAGCAATTAAAGGATAAATGGATTAAGACTTTATACTTTTGGAGGAGGTCTTTTGTTGCTTCTTGTTTAAAGTTATTGCTTTTGTGGATAGTTTATTCTTGGGCTGTAATCAAGGATTCAAAATGCGGTTTCGGTCGCGGTATGAAAAATCACTCTAATGCGGCAATTGTGTTCCATGTCACAGTGAAAATGCGGTTCGGCTAGCTCAAAAACCTTTCCGATGTGGCCATTTCGTCCCAGAACGGCCACATGTTGAATCCATGGCCGTAATTAACTTTTGTGGGATGCCGTGTTTAGCATCCTTGTAGATTTCTCTACGTATATGAATGTGTTACATTTTTCTTATCAAAAAAATATATATGGTAGGAAGGAAAAGGGAACTCAATTGTTCTTCCGTTTTGTTACAAGATTTTCCTCTTTGCCTTATGAAAAGATTTTGTTAGATTTCTTCATTAATCATATATGTAATATAAAACTGAATGGGTTGCATGAATCAATGGTGTCTTGACAAATGGCAAGTTCCTATTGATTGTCTCCTATTAATTGTCTTACATTTACATCAATGCTATATGATTTTTTTCTGTATTCAATTTTTTTTTATTTTTTTGGGGTAAGTAATCAAGAGGTACATTAAATAGACACCAAGGAGATGTCACCTTAAATCGACAAAAGCTAAAAAATTTAAATTCTTGTTACCACTAAGCCCAACACTCCAACTATACAACAGCCTTAAAAAGTAGAGCTTAAAATCTTGAAATGACAAGACTTTATCCTCAAAAATTTAACATAATGATGTCAATAAATATTAACTTAAATTAATTAATAATGGCTATATTTTATTACCCATATTCAAGTATCAACATTAAATGACTGTTTCTTTATTCAATTAGTTTAGCGATTACAAATTTAAAATAAAGTAGGACTAAAAATATAAACTGTAATTTTAATTATGAGAAAATAATGGAGACACCCATAATAAGTTGAATGGCTTGATACTTCAATTTTCATCACTCAGTATCCAAATATATTAATATGCTTGAAGAGACGTCCCACTACCCCATAGGCCAAATGACATTAAACATATGCCCAGTATTATAAATCTTTTTTTTAATAGTTGAGGACTCCAATAATATATGCAGAGAACTCCTTTTAGCCAAATGTGTCAAGTGAGGAATCATTAAGTATCAAAATTACAAACAATTTTAGCAGTTACAAATTTAAAGTAAAAGATGAAAATAATCTGAGAATATTCTTGATTCTTACCCTTTTTGGTTAAGCAAAAATTACCATAGTTTTTTGTTGGATTTAATTCAATAACGTATGTGTTTTGTCTTTTTTATGCAAAAGCAACATTCTTATTTCTGCCATTTACAAAATTTACACCCATCTGTATAATCTTTGTTCCCTTTTTTTGGGGAAAACTAAATTCGAGACTTACACTTGTATAGTGTTAGCAAATATTAGAAGAATGAAAAGGTTATTAGTACAATGATGGTATTGATTGATGCATTTAAAGGTATAACTGCTTTTTCCTTTTTCTGGGAGTGGTGAATTGAAGTTATTTCTATTTCTTAAATAATAATAAGTCAAATTCAATTTGTTTACTATTTGTTCTGATAATATCATGTTTTCATTTTCCTTTTGTAGCTGTAGTTCTATTATGTCCATGCAGTGATCAAAGTTAGTTTAATTCTTAAATTCCAAGCTAATTTTGTAGAAGATTTTATTGATGTTTTAATAACTTCAAAGTCCAAAAGCATGCACACATTTAGGAAAAAAAGTAATAAGACTATAAAATTTCAACTTCGCACGGGATGCACACTAGTATTATTGAATCCACAAGGACTTCTATGTGCCTCATGTGATGCAGGATGATGGGCTACACTAAAGGTAGTGCACTTTGCAGGCCCTGTTAGTCTAGCGTTGAATTATGGGACATTGTTGAGCAATTCAGCATTTTAATTAAGTGCACTTTAGCAGGCAAACCTGTTTCAGGATTTTGGGTATGATTACTTTCAAGTCATTTAGCGGGCCAATTTCGGACATATCAATTTCACTTCTTTGGACATTTCTTTTGCAGCTTTAGATTCCAGTGGACTAAATAAAATGCCTCACAAAATTATCATCCACTTCTTTTGCTGTGGATTAGGAGGCAATCAATGCTTTTCAAATCGAGGGGACACAACCTATACATGATTTATTTGACACCTTTGGCTTGTTGATTTGATATGATTTATTTTATTATTTTCTTTCCTCTAGTGGCAAGAGGGTAGTTTAAACTTGTGTTGGAAATACATTGGGTTTGACTTTTTCTGCAGTCATTGCGGTTTATTTCTTCAGTTTTTCAAAAGTCTGATTGTGCATTTTCTGGCAAAATGTTGTTGAAGATGTGTTGTAGCGCAGCTTGCCAAAACACATGAAGTTTTTATGCTGTGTAATTAGTTGACTGAAATTTTTCCATTCCAAATTTGGTTTCCTTTGCACGGATTTGTCAGCAAAGATTTCATTGGAAGCCCGTTTCTTGCTTCCATGCACCTCCGTTCATGTTACTTTCGTGGTTCACTTCTGCCAGAAGTATTTCATTGAATTGGTTGTAGCAAAATGGGCTTATTGGAAGACATTAAAAGGAGCATTTGATCATGAATTGCTTAACTACATGGAGAAAGGACTTCAGGACATGTCTGAGATAACCATCAGTATCTAATGTTTCTATAAGTCTTACAATGTAGCAGAAGAATTTATGTTAACTAATCAGTTGCTGCTCTGCATCTGTGTGTTTTGATGCAGGGGTTCACGTATCCGGTCAGAGCACATTTCTTAGAAGATGTACTAGAGATGACTGGATATAAGTTGACGTCGTTCAACCAAATTGATGATTATGGCCAAGAAAAAGTTTGGAAGACACAGAAACAATTGGTGCCCAGGAAAAAAAAGAATCAGATTACCACTCTGGTTGAGGTTTGTACTGTGAATCGGCCTGTCCTGAGAAGTAGACTTTCTACATGATTATCACATCGTCTTTCTGGTTTGGAAAACTTTAAATGTTTGATGCTGTCTTTTACTAATTTCTGTTTGGTTCAAATTTTTTTGTTAATTCCACGTTGGGTTTATTTTTTCTTGTAGAAATTATTGTGATTTCTGGCTTACAGCTGCCTTCTTATGATGCCTGCTAAGAGACAATAGAGCAATGAATATGATTGAACATCTAGATATCTCATCTCACTTATTCTTTATGTATGACAATATATTTTCACGTCGTGCGGCAGGTTGCAGTTAGAATGTTGTCCTGTTTATAACCTGACTATTGGCAGATCTCACTTGTGAGCTATGATGAAGAAGCACCTTTATGATTTTGTAGCATATCTTCCGCTAAACATGAGGATGTCGTGATCAGTAAACTGATGTCGCTAATATTGATCCTTTGTTTTCAGTTCATGGAGTTGCTGACCTTTTGTAGCTGCTTTTGACATGATTTCTACGTAACATTGAAGAACAAGTCTTTAGAAAGCCAAAATTCTAAATTAATTGAGATTTGAAATGCAACACTGACATTCTATTCAAGTTTTATTACTTTTCTGTTGCTTTCAAAATTTCTGGTTGCTCGTTTTCAAATGCTATTTTGAATAGTATATCCCTCTCCTTTTTTTTGGGGGGGGGTGTGGTGCCTTTACTGTATGGTGTGCATGCATATGTGTGGATTTGTATTTGGAAAGGCAATTTGTAGTTTCCAGTTTCTGCATCGTGAGCATTTTGCATTGCTTTTATTTATATGTGTTTATTCTGTTATTGAATTGGATCAGTCACTGAAGGAGGTTGAGATTTGCAGTTTCTTATAACTCCTTGTATTTCACAGGACGCTCTAAAAAACTCGAGCTTTGAGAACTATAGTCCTCGTGCTCGGGATTCTCTGTCATGTTGGTCACCTGATTCTATTGGATTTAATCTGATTGAAGCAGTCTTGTGTCATATATGTCGAAAGGAACGCGCAGGCGCTGTTTTGGTTTTCATGACTGGTTGGGAAGACATTAGTTGTTTGAGGGAACAACTTAAGGCTCATCCTTTGCTAGGAGACCCTAACAGGGTTCTGCTTCTTTCCTGCCATGGGTCAATGGCTACATCTGAACAGGTCTCTGTGGTTTTTCCCTTTTTCCACCTTACTGGTGCTTTCCTCTGCTTTCTGTTTTTTATCTATGTAATTTAGTAGTTGTCTGTTATTCTGTTCTATGGCTTGTATTTCAGTTTCTTATCTTCTTAGTAGGGTTTGGATTATTTCAGTTGCTTACTATTCCATTCCAACTTATTTGCTAATATCAGTAATGTGTTGATTGCTAAATTACTACTGTCTGCAGAGACTGATATTTGAGCGGCCACCTCCAAATGTGCGTAAAATCGTTTTGGCTACAAATATGGCAGAGGCCAGCATTACCATCAATGATGTGGTCTTTGTGGTTGATTGTGGGAAAGCTAAGGAGACCACCTATGATGCTTTGAACAACACACCTTGTCTGTTGCCTTCTTGGATATCCAAAGCGTCTGCTCGACAAGTGAGTGGCCTGATGCTGATTTCTTGCACAATGACACATTTGCTTCATAGACAATACTTTGTACTTACTTTTAATCATAGTAACACATACTCTCCCTCTCCGCCGCCCCCCCCCCCAAAAAAAGACAAAAGATGGGTGGGGGGAAAAATGGCTCTATGTTTGCCTTTTTTGTGTGCGGCCCTAATTACTTACCAGAGCAGGGACTTGAATTCACATATGACTGACTGCATTTTCCCGAGAAGAAGTGTCTTGGATAGATGCAAGGCCTGCAAGGTTATACCCGATGAGTTCCTGAAGATCCAACATAGACTTTTGCTTGTACATGTTAGATTCTGAAGTTAGAGGGAAAAGAGGACCTACCTGGGATTAGAGGGACTTGAAAGGAGTAACTCTCACCGAGTACTGCAATAGAGTTTCTTGGTTGGAGAGAATTGGGGGAGGGGGGCGTGGAGGAATGCCAACAGAACATAGGATTCCGCTGCAGAGCACATCAAGATGGTAGGCAAGGAAATTCTGGGGACGTTGTAAGGTATCTCGCAAGTCCAAAGAGAGACGAGGTGGAATAAAGAAATGGGAGACCGGATAAAAGTTCGAATAAGTGAATTATAGACTCTTGGATCATAGTTCCTTTCATAAGTGTGATTGCAGATTTCGTATATTACTGCACAGAGAGAGCACAGCACATTGCGCTGCTTTTGCTCTGAGTCTCGCCCTTCACATGTCTAGCAAACCACTTCATCTCATATCACAGGCGCCATCTTCTTGATTGAATATTTAGCCATGCCAATATGCTAACCTAGGGGTGGGCACTGAACCGGCTGGGCTAGCCCATTAACTAAACGGGTTGAGTTGGGCCCACACATTTGTTAATGGGACGGGTTGGGTTATGGGTCAAATGAACCCGATCCGCCAATGACCTGCCCATTATCACCTAATGAGCGTTTTTGGTGAGTTAATTTTTCAACTAATGCCTCTGTTATTTTACAACCAAACTAAATTAGTCCAATTTCAAAGTTTGAAAATACACAACCAAGCTAATAAACGGGTCGGATTGGGTCGGCCCATAGGCAGCCCGCTTTAAGCCTATTTAAAAATGGAACAAACTTGCACAAAAAATGGTATATAATAATTATTGCTATGTATAAAGTGTTGGTAATAAGTTTAGCTGATTGGAACATATAAACTAGTGTGTCAATTGGGTTAAAAAAAATAAGGGGTAACTATATGAGCCGTTAATGGGTCAGTCCAGTCTGACGCTTTAGTGTGCCTTAATGGGCTGACCCATTATTAGCCCAGTCCATTATTGACCCGACCCTTTATTAGTCTTATTTTAAACAGGCTGATTGTTTAGCCTAATGGGCACACGGTCCGTTGCCCGCCCCTATTCTAACCCAAATACCATGTGAAAGATCACGCTGGAAGTAGAGGTAATCACATGTTTCATCCTCTTTCTTGCAAAGAAAACAAAGTTCAGGTTGCTTACCAACTGTTGTAGGTAGCCTATTCTCAGTTAGGAGTTTTCTCTGCAGCAAGCTGTGTGATAAGTGAATGTCTAGGCATATTTGTGTTCTCCCAAACAGCCTTGGCCCAAGGTCGTTTCCTGTTGCTACCTCTCAGAGCACCGCTGACTGAAATTTCCCACTTGATACACAACTAGTAAATAGGTGTAGAGCTAAATCACACTCACTAACCTGAGCAAAACAGAATAATCTCTAATGTGCAGGAGTTTCCTGCAACCCCAAGACCCACATGAACCAGTTTTGGCGTGCCACACATCAGTTTAATTTAAAAGATAGGCTGAAAGACACTCACTCCATAGACCACCTTATTGAGAATGCAATTTCCCGATTAATTTTAGAGCTGAAGCTTTATTCCAACTTTGGATTTCATTGAAATGCAATCCAACGTTAGCATAAGGACAAGTGGACAACAGGCAGTATCCCATCCAACCAAAGCCATTGCATTTTTATCAGATCGTCCTGCCTACAAAAGTTCCTAGAAGCTCTAATAACCTCATGAAGAACCTTCTTTGGTAAAATAAAGGCTGAGAACCAGTGCACTTGTATGTTAAAAAGTGCAGATTCTATCAACTATTTTCGAGCAGCAAATGAAAGCATTCTTGCAGACCAATGCTGAATTCTAGGCCAGGATTTATTGTGTAGTGGTTTGCACATTGCAGAAGTGATTCTTGTGGTAGATACGGGCAAACCCAAATATCTAGCATCTCTCCTTTAGAAAAACCTGTAGAACGGAGAATAGCTTGTTTTGCCTGTGAATCAACCCCTCCTAAAAATATATGCGAGACTGGGCAGGGTTTGCCTTTAAGCCACAAATGTCCCCAAAATGATCCAAAATATTTACCACTGTCATAACAGAGTCCATATCAACCCTTGTGAGAGTGAGATACAGTAAATCGTCTGTAAATACGAAATGGGTGAATTTGATTCTATGACATTTCGGATGATTTTTAAAATGCAAACACCTTAGCCTGCTTAAGATGGAAGATTTCCGTGCAAAGAACAAAGAGATAAGAAGACAAAGGGATCCTTGCCTGAGGCCTTTTTTCCCTTTAATCCACTCCTCAGGTTGCCAGTTAATGACAAGGGAGGAAGAAGATGTTATGCTAACCATGATCATCTGAACAAATATATCAAGGATGCTGAACCCCTGAAACATCATTTCAACAAAATCCCACCCAACAGTGTCGTGTGCTTTTCTTATATCAACCTTAAGCATTGCATGAGGAGATAGATGCTTCCGAGTGTATTTGGATACTTGCTCATGGGCTGGCAGTATAGTATCCTGTATATTCCTCCCTTTGACAAAAGCACTCTGCGAACTCCCAACCAAAACTCCCAAAGCATTTTGGAATCTATTCAACATGACATTTGCAAACAATATGCCCTACAACACATTCTTTTGGATCCCCTTAGTGGGCTTGTCGATAACTTTTGCAAATAGATAAGGGCTTAATGCATATCCTGGTGCGGTCCACTAGCAATAGGAACAGAGAAGTCGTGTGTCTCCACATAGTTTCCTTACGCTTGTTCCATCTTCCTCATATATATCTTTTATGGCTCTTATCTAAGCAAAATGATACATCCTTTGTTATCAAGCATCTCCACAACATTAATGCTCCATTAGTCTTCTAACAGGGTGAATTGTTTTAGTCATTGATCTTCCTGGCATAAAACTGAACTTCAAGAACCTTCTTCCTTTAACCTCTTCTCAGTGATCCTTTCCCATATTTATATGGTATTGTTGAGTAACTTAATACCTTGATACTTGTTGCGATTATCACCTTTGTTTTTGTGCAACAAGATAAAGATGTTAGAGCCTCCATTCATCTGGTAGCTAGCATTCTTGATCATAGCATTGAGTAACCTAGTTGACCATGAGAGCTCTTCCTCTGCCATGCATTTCATACAGCCACTGGTATCTGACCGGCCAATTGCTTACCTTTCTTCATTTTTCATGGTGCCTCTTCAACCTCATCTTTTTTGATGCCACGATGGAATCTAACACTTCGGTGGTTCCCTCTAGAAAACTATTTTTCAAAAAGTTGTTTTTCTGGTCTTTCAGAAACAACCTATCTAGTGTCCACATGTAGAGTTAAGGTTGCCTATCTCTAGATTGCCCCCAATCTGTGTAGGTTCATTATTTTGTTCTGGTGTGTCACATTGTGTGTGGAACTGATGTGACATTAGCTATTAGCTGTAACTCTTCTCTCTATCTTTTTTCTCTTTTAAATAATAATATCTTTCCTTTCGTAACTTTCATAGCTTTTATGATTGCTTTTACTTGATTATGTGAAGTAAGCTCAGTTGCTTGGTGTGGCATGCTGGTGCTTTAAATTAAAGTTGTCTTAAGGTCTCCTCTAACTTTACAAGGTTTTGAGTAGACAAATTTGACTATAAAAATTGGCCTCAGTTTTTGTTAAGGGCAAATTTGTGCATTTTACCCATTTGTCTTTATCTTCCAGTATTTGAGCTCGTTGATTTCTACTTGGACTGCAGAGAAGGGGCCGGGCTGGTCGTGTTCAGCCAGGGGAGTGCTACCATTTATATCCCAGCTGTGTGTATGAAGCATTTCCTGATTACCAACTTCCTGAGCTCTTGAGAACTCCACTAAATTCTCTTTGTT
>NCQV01089602.1:261-12675 GCA_002740545.1 Lophocereus schottii | reverse complement strand
CCCCCCCCCCCAAAAAAGGTTTTCTGCATGTGGGCCAGCACTGGGGTTGTTTATTTGTAGTGGGCTAATATTACTTAGAAGGAAATTATTCAAAAAAACCTATACAATTAAAAAAATTGAATTTTATGGGTTTTTATTTCATAAATATATACTAGATGCCATGTCCCTTTGTCATGTCCAGCTTTTGGATTGTGTGCCTGTACCCGTATCCAATTTTTGGACAGTGTCCTCGTCTCCGAGATTTAGATACTTGATGTGTTTGATGTCTGGATCCTTGCCCGTGTCCAACACCAATGTCCTAAGTCCAGGTAACATAGGCTGTTGTACAGTGGCTGGTGTGTGGATGCAATGATGAGAGGCAGTCTTGCCCTTGACAAGCTGTTGGAGAGAAGGTTCGCAAAGTACCTGCAAAAGCATTTTAGTACTAACATTTATTGGGGTTTTGTAGGGGTAATAAACTAACATTAGTAGAAACACTTGAAGTGAACACAACAATGTCAGTGACATTAGCAAGAGCATCAATCATAGAAGCTGTAGCAATATTACAGGAAAAAGAGTGGGGCAAATGCAAACGTGATTAGCAAATGCTAGGTGAAGTATTAGTGAGACTGTATAGGAGTCCGGAGCAATATGCTAAAGAGATTATTCATTTTAGGCCTTGCAATCCTAGTTCTACACTACCGTGGACTCCTATGAAAGATGACTTGTGAGTTGTGACCCATATGTGAAGCCAATCTTGGTGTTTGCTTTATGTCTCTCTCTTTCTCTTTTAGAGTCCATTGACAGAAGCCTTTTGCTCCTTCTCATTGGCGCAGTTGCTGTGTTTTCTGGATGGGTCTGAACCATCTAACCCTTCATGTACCTTATTCCTGGTAGGAGTCATTCCCAGTTTCCCACTTTATCCCAGATTTCCTCGTCATTTGTAATTTGACCATTCAGCTCAAATCCAAATAATTAAACATGTATCTGCTTTGTCAGCTACATTCTTTACCATACTATAATTAACTTCTTCGCTTTTTGACCATACCTTCCTCCTTCATGCCAGTTTTGTGGCCTTTCAACAATCCTTCTAACATTAAGAATTTTGATCTCTGGATATGTATAACTTCCTTATGTTTCTCTTGTTTCTCCGCTGGTTTTTCTTAAATTGTCCATATATTGTGTAATTTTCATATTTGAAGTATATCTCCCTAAGTTTCTGCTGATTGAATCTTGCCTGAGCATGGCAATTGAACTGATCATAATTATATGACACTTGCAGATTAAGGCTGCGAAGTTGTTCGATGTACTTGCTCTATGTCTTAGTCAGGAGTCTGTATTTGCTGGATCTCTTGGCAGGCTTGTTTCATCAAAGCCGCCTTCTACTGGATACTTGCATTCTCTTGCGGAGCTGAGGACTCGCAGTATAATAGCAGTGGGGGAGCAGGGTGCCATTAGGTCCATTGCATCTGAAGTTCCAAACATGTGCACTCTTGTCAAAGAATTGCCGTATCCCAATGAACATGCATGCAAAGATTATGATCTACCACGCATGCCTCCTTGGTTTGTGCATATTGGCAGTCATAAGCTATACCAAGTGCTTGCAAGAATTGTTAGACTTGTGGGTTTATCTTTGATTATTGGTATTGAATCTGCTCCCATATATGATTTCCATAGGGAATTTTCATGTTTTCCTAGGTTTATAATTATATTTTTCCGGTTGTGTTGCTGTGCTTAACAGATTGTAGAACAGAGGTGTCTCTATCTCAAATTGCGGAGATTCCTCTGGGTTATGTGCGTAAACTGGTATCTGAAATCCGGCAGAAGGAGTATAGCAAAGAAAGCTGGGAATCCTGGTACTTTAGAATCCGTTCGGGACAATTGCTTCGACAGGCTGGGACTGCTGCATGTATTCTCAATGAGATGATATTTGGCATGTCTGATCAAGCGATTGATGATTTTAAGAAAATATTTCACAGGTCTAGCCTGGAAATTGGAGAGAAGGGAAACAGTAATGCCACTTCTTTTGAGGGATACAATGTTAAAGATAAATCACCTTGGAAAGTTTCTCAAGGACAGTGCGTGAGGCAACATATCATTGATTTTGTTGGTAGTATTTTACATGAGTACATAACCCCAGAAGTTTGGGATCTTCCAGTTGATTATCATACATCTCTTCTGCGATGTGTTGGGAATGGTGAAGATCTTAATAAGCACTTCTTCAGTGATGTTGCAATGTTACACCAGGCATTTCTTCAACTTGTTTTCTATTCTGATGCTTTCTTCAACTCCAGAGTTTTATCACAAATTATTGATATTTTTTGCATTTGTTATAAACAGGTTCTTATTGATGGAATTGGGGTCTTTAATTTGTGTCTTGGTAAAGATTTTGTGACAAGTGGATTCCTGTGCTCCTCCCTTTATCTATTGCTAGAAAATCTGATATGTTCAAACTCTGAAGTTAGGCACACAGCTGATTCTGTGTTGCATGTGATTTCTGCCACATCTGGGTACCCCACGGTAAGATGTCATAATCTTACTCCTCATGAATTCTTAAATTCCTGGTCACTGACTTCCCTTCCTGGTCTCTTTCACAGGTTGGTCATCTAGTTGTGGCGAATTCTGATTATGTTATTGATTCATTATGTCACCAATTGCATCATTTGGATCTGAATCCTCATCTTCCAAGTGTTCTTGCTGCAATGCTTTCCTGTGTTGGAGTAGCTCATAAGATATTGCCGTTGTTAGAGGAGCCGGTATAATACTAATTCTATATTTTTTTGATGGCTAAGCCCGCTTTTTTATGGAGTATTGTATTTACTGCTACTTGTTAAAAAAAAGTTATTTGCTGCTGTAAAATTGAAGACATGACAGCAGCTTTGAAGTTCATGGCTTCCATGACCATTTACCAGATATGACACCTCCCTTCTTTGCTTCTATTTGAGGCTGCTGCATTGTGTTCCTAACCCCCCCCCCCCCCCCCAAAAAAAAAAAGAAAATAGGGTGTTGGGGGTGGCAAGTTAGCTTATGGAGAACAAAATTCTCTTGGCAGGAAACGAAGAGATGGAATAGCAATGCTTAGTCTGTGCAACGAGGTGCATGGAGCAATGTATGCTCAGAGTGTGTGCACTACATGCACGCTGTCCCTGCAGCTCTACTTGCTGCACATCCCCTCTGCTTTTAGCTGACTTAGCCCTTTTATGCTGCTACAGCCCTTGGTCAGGCTGCCATGCTCTCCTAGGTGCCCGCCCCTGTGCTATCATCCTCGCTTTCACCCCTTCCTAGCCTACTCTTTCTTTCGCTTTGCCCTCCACCCACTGTATGCCTTGTGACCCCCAGTCCCCCACCTAGGTCATCGTTGGGGTTGCCTGTGATATGCCCTTCAAACTTGCTGTCCCCCTCCCCACCTTTTCAGTTGACCATATATCCNNATCTAACCTCTTTCCTTGTCTTTCGCAGTCCCTAGCCTCTCCCACTGCACTCCTCCACAGCAGTGACCCTACGCCTGAGGTCCCTTGTCCCTGGGTTGCTGTCCACCCTAATTGTATGTGCAAAACTGAATTTTCTTTTTCTCCATTGCACCTGATGCCACTGCCGATTTTCTTTGACTGGCTCTGGCCATTCAAATGCCATTGTTACTGACCTTTGATAAAATTTTGGCTTTCCAGAAAAACTTGACTTGGATAAAAGATCCAAATCACGGCCCAGGTCAACCCAAAGATTTAAAATAGTGCAAAGCAGCGGAGATAATTTTGAATAGAGAGGGTAATCGGTGGCACTGGGCAAGGGAAAGGCATGATCAGTTGAGGGGCATAACACCTAGGCAGGGATGTATTTGTGTTTCTATCTTTCAAAGTAGGGGACGAAAATGGAAAATGAGTTCTGGGCTGAGGGGTGTGTCTTATGACTTCTGAGGTATCCGGGGATGAGCAGAAGATTTTGTCGTGGAAAAACTTGATCTCTTTCTTTCTTGTTTTCCTTTTTATTTTTTTTCCTTGTTTTGGGCTCCCCCCGCCACTTTTTTGTTTTTGTTTTGGAGTGAGGGTAATTTGTCGATAAAACAGACAGAAATTACTCAAGCAGTGGAAGGTGTCCGTGAAGCAGAGAAATTCGAAATGATATGTTATACCAATCCCAACTCATAGAATTGATAATCTCAATATATTTGTCTGAGAAGAATTATTAAATTGCAGAAAGTGAAGAGTGCTTGTCTTTAAAGGTCCTTAGGAGCCCTTGTAACCTAGATCTAGCTTGGACATAACTTAATGTAGATAGACTCAGTTACTTCAATGCACTTCACATTCTGATTCCCTATCAAGAATTCTTAGAGCGAATCCCAACGAATGCTTAGATGGGGATGTTGCTGTGAAAAGCAATTACTTGACGGCATGATGGTTATCAAACATTGAACTTATTCCCCAATTAAAACAAAAAATTATGGTTATCAAGAATTGAAGCTCCAGTTTGAGAGTTTTATAGTTGGAGGCAAGATATGTGGAAGAAATTTGGCTTTTGAACCTTGTAGATAATATTATGCATTAGAGCTTCAGGGCATCATGATTTTTGTGGTTGCCTCTTTTGTATATGGGTAACATCCCCTTGGTGTCAATTCAATATATCTTTTGATTATCTATTAAGAAAAGTCCATAAGCAATTACTGTAGTGATTGTGCTTGAAGAATATACAAAATTCCCCTTTGAAGGCCTTTGACAGAAGATTAGTGAAGCTCAAACGAATCCAGCAATTGAGTTGTGTGTTATAACTCTTCCAAGATTACTTCTACTTACGTGAATGGAAGATGTGTCCTGAAATTGTGGCTTTGCCTTCTTGCTCATTTTTTTGAGTTTTTATTTTCTGTTGTTACTTCATCTTCTCATTTTCATCTTTCTCTGTGGAGGTAGGAATTTGCCGTCAGTCAGGATAGTGGCTTGCTCGATGCATTTTTGTCTCTCTGTAATCTAATGTTGCAGGGGGTCCAGGGTCTTCTCAGTATTGGCTATCATTCTTACATTGTTTGCTCAATATACATGGATTTTTTGCATTGCTGCAAAACTTTCTTCTTTTCTCCGACATTGTTGGAAGCAGTTTGCTGGTTTTGAGAGGATGTCACCCATCTACAAAAGGAGCAATTGCAAAAAACTTCATGCCTTCAAACTCTCATGCATAATGTCATCTACAAATCCAAGAAAGTCCCAATTTGATACAATTAAGCACTTGACTCCAACTATGCAAATTTGTCAAAAAAGTGGAGCTTGAAATCATGGAAGGACATTTTTTTACCCTCAAAAATCCTACGATTCCTTTTATTCCAAGTAGTGCACCAAATATTCAAAGGAACCATCTTCCAATTCCTAAAACCTAGCTTTTCTTCGACCTTCTTCTCCAAGCCACCGGAAGATCGTTGATCTTTGATGGCTGAACCCATCTAATGCTCATCGAGGAGAGAATTACTTTTTCTGTGTGCTTTCTGTGATAGGCAGCTGTCTTCTGTGCAAAAGATTGGGGGTAGGGGAGCTTTTTGAGATAGTGCACTTAAAAAAAGGGTGACATGTAACGGAGGATAGTTGGACAAAGTAATAACAAAAGAATTACTCTTTCTTTTTACAAAAGGTTTTTTCCCTCTTTTTTTTTTTGTTTTTTGTTTTTGTTTTGGCTAAAACCCTTGCTTCATGGTTTTAGTTAATATATTATTTGCATGTTGATTGCAATTTACGGTGTTGTAGTTTATGCCTCGCATTTGAGTATTTGTGTGTAGATGCATTGTGTGTCACTGGAGCTGGAGATCCTTGGGAGGCATCAACATCCAGAGTTAACCATTCCATTCTTGAAGGTTTTATTTTTGTCCTGACCTGCTTGCTCATTGCTCTTTCAGAACCATCTGCATGCTTTGTTTATCGTGAAGATATTTGGCGTACCATGATAATCGTATAATCTTTTGTGAGCTTTGATTCTGAAATGTCCACTGCATTTCTGGTGACTTATCTTCGAGCGCATTTCAAAGGCATTTTCTGTTCTCCTGTTGTGCAGGTCACCTTGGTTTTTGGAGGTTGTCAAGTTTTGGGTTAAAAAAAAGAAGTAATAAGTCGCCAAATTGCTCTCTTAGGATTCCTTATCTGGTCAGATGTAGACAGCATCACCCTGAAATTCTATTGGTGGAAATACATTAACTGTCTGGTCTCTAGTAAGCAACAAATGTGAGATACAAAACAATTTAATGGGTCACTTAATCTTATCATGAGGTCAGAAAATTGCCAATGGTCACTCCTTGAGCTCCATTGAGAAGTGGTAAAAAGTTTTCACCGTAAGTGATCATGGAAAATTTGATAAATTGTTAAGAGTGGATTTGGATTTACAAAAACTTTTTAATTGCAGTTATAGAGAAGCATGCATTTTATTTCTCTTTCCTTTTCAACACACACACACACACACACACACACACACACAAAAACATGACTAGCAGGTGAGTGAAGTGCAGTAGGGGCGTCTGATGTCGGTAACATTACTCTTATGATTTAGAAAGGGTATTTCATGAAACTCTTGATTGAAAATCTATCATAGTGAGCTATTTTGTCATAAATAGGAAGCATCCTTCATTTCAATTTAACAATTTTTATATTGCTTATTATGCATTGGAAACAAACATTAGGCCTCTCTAAACTATTGTTCTAATGAATTATCCAAGTGGCTACCTAGTGTGCTGCTCTCTGGGAAAGGCTTCTTATTATGACCAAAAGTGGTGTTACAAAACACTGGATTAGTTTGGGATTTTGTTTTGGGCATCTATGGCCACCTTGATGCAAAGAGGGACTGAGACGAGTATGTGTATTGTGAGATTGAAGCGCTTCTGATGGTCCCTGTGAAGGTCATTGTCGAAGGGCAAAGATATAACTCATGCCTCATGTGGTTGTTGCATGTCTGATAAATGAGATGGTTTAGTGAGTTTCTCATGGTGATGTCCTTGGGGAAAAAGGTGGCGTTTGGAACGTGATCAGTCTTAATTAATGTTTGCATTCATCTTGGATGTGGTTCATGGTTATGACTCTTCATGTGTGCACTGAATCTGTTTTATTAATAAATATTTGTATGGATGCTGGATTTCTGAAGCTTTTTTGTTCACTAGTTCATGGATCGCTTGCCAATGCTGTTTTTGTTATATTAATTATATTGCTTTTCTTGCCAATAAAAAACAATGCACATCTCACATCCAAATGCGTCTTTGAGCAGAAAAGTCCTCCTTGTTTGTGAAGGTAATGTCTAATAGTGACAGAGCTTCATGTACTCCATAGTTTGCATGCACTTGCCAGCTTGTGTGTTTGGAGTTATTGTCTATCGGTGGCCTCTATGGTAGAATCAGTCGTGTGTTTTGAATCTGTTTTATGAATAATAATGTTTTGCATGGATGCCAGATTTCTTAAGTCCCATTGTTCCATTGTTCATGTATCACTTGCCCCAGGTTTTTTTCAATTAAATTATGCTATTTTTCTTGCCAATAAAAGACATCCACATGCTTCTTTGAACAATGACTTTTTTCCTTGTTTGAAGAGACAATATCCAGGAGATAGACAGCTTTATGTACGGCATATTTCTCATGTACTGTCTAGCTTTGGGGATTCTGTCCTCTCATGAGGGAAGTCATTGAGAATTGACATCGGCCATTAATATCTAATCGGCATATCGTGCTGCATTGCTTGGTATGATATCCCGATCAACCAAGTTCTGAATGTAGGCATGGTGCCAAGTTTGACAATAGTAGTGGGATTTTGATTGAAAATTTTAGTTTCCTGACTGTTTTATTACCGCCCTTGAAGACGTGTCTCCCTTTTGATTCTGTGTCCCTTTTTCCCAAATTAAAAAAAAAATGAAACTTTTGATTGTTTAGCTTAATTATTACATGGTTACAACTTACACTGGCGGTCCTTACGTCTTGGAAAAGCTTAGTATTAGTTTCTGATATGTTGTAGATAGCTGCCTTGAGTCTTTCATTCGCTTTCACAGAGACAAGTATTAGCAGCTTAGCAGGTCAGCCAATTGCTAGGATTGAGATATTGTGTTGACTGTTGGACATGCAGCTCATAGAGAAATTGTGCTTTTCTTTTACCTCTGTACCCAGACATCTGTGAGTTCTCTGACTCAGATTTTGGAGGCTAGATGGAAAATATATAACAATAGTTCTTCCTATTATAGGTGTCATGACATGGAAGCTTCTTTTGTATGAAAATTTGAATACCCATATTCGTCTTGACAACTTCTCCCAGTCACCCCGCCCCCACCAAAAAAAAAGAGCTGCTTGCTCATGATACTCTGCTGATTATGTTTCCAAAGCATCATAACATTTGACATCTGTCTGTAATGTGTTTGAAAATGATCTTCCTTGGGACGTCCAGCTGCCTGTCTAAATGAATACTTTTTCATGTCAGGCTGTAGCAGAGATTGCCAAGGCAGCCAGGCAAGAGGCACGTGTGCTGCCTGCACAAGCTGAATCCTATAAAGAGCACGTTAATGCTAAATTATGTGATGTAAAAAATAAAGTTGAAAAGGATAATATGATCACAGGGCAATCAGGTATTGAGACTTTTTCTGGTCCTCCTACTTTTTCACATGTTTGACAATATCCTTTCTCCTGCCCCAGTGGGCCCTACAGGCTCTATCCTGTTGCTTAGTAGGTTCAGAGATGCTAGTTCTGCTCCCAAATAGATGTGGAAAAGTTTTGGAAGTGGCAGATCTGTACATCATCCTTTTGGTTGCCGTCAAGTCAGATTTGGTCATTATGTTAACTCTTTGATGCACTTGACAGTTTGTGCAATACATGCCCTAACTCTGGCCCTGCATCGAACTGTGACCTTCTCATTTGCCTTCCAGTTGCCTTTGAAAAGTCTCCCTTCCATATCGCCACATGTCATATTCAGTTGCTTGCTTTTCTTATTCTGCTGTTCTCCCCCACCTGCCCCAAGCACAAAAAGTGAAAAGAAACTATCATTCCTATTTTGTAGATGTTATGCTTAACATAGCTAGAATGCATGGAGTTGATCTCTTTTATGCTGTTAAATATCACCATGTTTATGCTGCGTATTAGCAGTTCATTTACTTTGTCAATGCTTATGGGTTTTGATGCCATTTTTTTCGCACTTCTTGGTTTTCCAACTTTTAGTCAGGATTGTTAGTCTTCAATTTTATTCAATATGAATTCTCCTTTCTTTGAGTGAAGTCCACGACTTTCCAACATAGATGTATCTCAAGGTGTTGCCCAAGAAGTTTCTCCCTTATGTAATAGGGAATCTGGCGGACCTTGATAAAGTGTCACGTCCGTGAGTACATGTCTCTCCTGGGAAATTAAGGTTCACCACCTGTTCAATGCTTCTCCCTAATTGTTCCCCTCTGCAGAAGGGAAGTTTTGATCGGCCTTTGCCAGCTATCTTGGAAAGTTTGCTTACTTCACATGTGGAAGGTGGTCAACTTTCATCTGGAAACTTTGGTAACCAAAAGAATTCAAGGCACCTAACTTCCATTATGTTAACTATTCATGTCAGCCATGTATTAATGCCAGCTATGATTGCAATTATTTTGCTGAGAAGATATGAAGAAATGTGCCTAATTTTTGGTTTGATACATTGAAAACCAGATGAGGAGCTCCCATGCTGTAGCGATCTTGTGAGCATAGAGGAGTGGGAGAACATTTTGCTTAAGCTAAATGATAATAGGAGGTATCGGCGGATTGTTGCATCTATTGCAGCCTCATGTTTGACAGCTGTGACCCCATTACTTGCATCTGAGAAGGAACCAGCATGCTTGATTGCACTGCAAACGGTTGAGGTGTACTGTGATTCCTAGACTTCATCTTCTTCTTCCAATTATTTTGCATTGCACTATTTCCATTTAGATCTACAAGTTTTATGTGACTAATAGATTTCCTTTCTCTAATTGAAAGTGTCATGATTGGACAATTCCTTTTGCCTTCGAATTAAAAATTTCTCACTGGAATATCCTCTGCTTCTTTTGCTGTGATGTGACAAATGGCCAATGCATTTTAAATCTAGGATTCATTGAAAACAGCCTCCTTTCAACCTTCTTGTAGGGGTAAGGGCCGTAAGGCTGCTTAAATATGACTCTGCACTTAGGTGAGGGTTAGAGATAATCGATTTGTTCGCTTGGCTGATGAATAATTATGATGCTGTAAATGATAGGTAACTACTAGGGTGTGAAGCGCTTGGTTTTCTATGGTTGTGTAGAATGCCAACGCATGGGTGGAATCTTATGGTTGTTTTTCAGTACGAGTTTATCTTTCAGAACTTTGACTTGTAGATGTTGGTAAGTAATGTATCCACAAGGTAAGTTGTAATCCACATTTGGAGAGGGGCCTGGGGGTTGGGGGGTGTGCTGATAGAGTACTGTAGACTGTGTGCACATGAGATGGATGCTTGAAATGTGTACATTAGCAGATGTTGCAGTTGAAGGATGCGATGGCTGTATTTATCCGAATGTACAAAGTTATGGTGCAACTTGCTCATTCTTTTGATGTTGTCATGGTAGGACGGTATTACTGCACTGGCAAAGGTGGAAGAAGCATACAGGCGTGAGAGAGAAACTAGAGAAGGCATTGAAGAAGTAGCATCTTTGTGCTCATTTCACCTTCTAAAAGACATTCTTGATGCTGTTGACGAAAGTGCTGATGAGAATAGACTACTTCCAGCAATGAACAAAATATGGCCTTTCTTAGTCACTTGTGTTCGGAATAGAGTCCCTGTGGTGAGTACCCGTTTCTTTTGGTCCTCCATTTTGGGCAGCCTATCTGTTGTCTTTTGGTAGTTACCCCTTGTGTCCTGGAATGAATATGGGCATCCTGAATGCCAGCACAGCGGGGATGGCAGGCAGATGCAGCTGTTTCCGCATGGTAACACTAGAAAGGATAGCATTTATTTCAAGGAGTGTATTCTAGTGGTGCCATTCTCGTTTCATTGCTTAGGAAGATCAAGGGCTGAATCTGTCTGGTTTTAGCTGTGCCTAATTTTCTTTGCTATAGTATGAATGTTAAAGTTAGATGCTGGTGGATTTGTGTTCGCTCACTCATCTCTGTGTGTGTGTGTGTGTGTGTGTGTGTGAGGGAGATATGGATTGTCATTCAGGAACCAATTAAAATAAAAAGCTGTTAGCCTCCCCAGCTGTTGATTATACTCACTAACAGTGGCTGGTCTCTTCAGAAATGTCTGACAAAGATGCCAAACTTTTCCATGTCCATTTGAAGTGTTGGGTGTGTTAGACATGGGGCTATGGCCTCAAATCAAAGAGTCGAAGCAATATAGCTCCAAGTCCAACTCTAATTCAGTGAACTTCTGCCTCCGCCCTCCCCTGGCCTATTAGGGCTAAATGGTAAGATAAGGACACTAACCATATGATATACACAATGCATTTTGTGATATTTTTATCACTTGCAGCCTGTTCGGAGATGCCTAACAGTCGTAAGCAATGTGCTGAAAATATGTGGTGGAGACTTCTTCTCGAGGCGCTTCCGTACTGACGGGTCCCACTTCTGGAAGCTTCTGGCCACATCACCTTTCAAAAGAAGAGCCATTACAAAGGATGAGAAAGCACCATTACTTCTGCCTTACCGGAGCACATCTCGAACATTGGAAGACCCTATCTCGGAATCTTCCTCCCTGAGAATCCAAGCGGCCCTGCTCCATATGATTGCCGACATAGCCCACGACAAAAGGAGTGCCTCGGCTTTCAAAATTGTCCTCAAGAAAGTGGGCGGTCTTGTGGTGGGGATAGCTTGTAGTGGTGTCTCTGGGCTCCATGATGCTTCCCTTGATGCACTTTCAGCGCTTGCTTCAATTGATCCTGATCTCATTTGGCTATTGCTGGCAGACGTGTATTATTCTCTCAAAGATAATAAAGGGGTCTGCCGGCCCAACTCTGCGTTTCCTGAGCTTGTTGAAATTCTGCCAACTCCTGTATCTCCAAAGGATTACCTGTATGTGCAGTATGGAGGTCAGACTTATGGTTTTGACATTGATCCTTCTTCTGTGGAAACTGTCTTTAAGAAATTGTTTCCTGAAGAGTTCAGCAAGCAAAAGCTTTAGCTTTGCTCTGTTTTAAATAGTTTGTACAGTTGAAAATAAAATATGTATGTAGACGTTTCCTTGCAGTTGCTGCATCGTTCCTATCTTTTCAAGGTATAAAAAGTTCATTAGATTCCTGAAACATGGGAGGAGAAATTTCTGTTTAGCCAGAAAATTTCCAATATGAAATGTTGCAAGGAAATGGGCAAAGCTAATGCAAACTGTTATAAACGTAGTTCTATTTGCTCTGTAATTTGTCCAAAATTTAGATTCTGCTTCAGATTCCAAACGTCCTCAAATTTAAAACCTAGATTCGTTTAGGCTTTGCACATTAATGTTTCTCAAGGGCAAGCAAGGAAATGAAAGAAACAAAGATAAC
>NCQV01089581.1:0-11632 GCA_002740545.1 Lophocereus schottii | reverse complement strand
CCAGTGAATTTGAGATGAATTTGTTTTGTTGCTTAAATTTTTATTTTTGTAAATATATTTTAGTTGTCTAAGTTAGCTCTGTAATCTTAGCTACTATTTGTGAATTAGTGTATGTATATATGTTTTTTGGGGGTAAATATTTTGGTGAGAAGTCCGAACATAGAGGCCAAGGCTTGTTATTTTGAGACGAATTTGTTCTGTTACTCTTACAATTGTGAATCGTAAATTCGTAATGGAGGGTGGTGCTCAATCTGAAGATATAGGCTTTTTGGCCTTTCCCAGTCCTACTTCAGGTCTTAGTCGTTCTCCACCACCATAATTTGCACAACGTCCTTGATGTCCCCAATCTCGTTCACCAATATTTGTAGTGGTAGAACATGACGAAGTTTGCGAAATTGATCCTTCTGCTGTTGTTGGAAATAAAGGTAAAAAAAGAATTTCTTGGGTTTGGCAAGAATTTGAACTTGAAGGAAAAAATGGTGAAAGAAAGGCTGTTTGCACACATTGTAAGCGAAAGCTGTCATCTAAAGCCTCAAACGGAACTAAGCATCAAAGTGATCATCTTCTTAGATTCTGTACAAAGAGGCATTTGCAGGCTAGTGGGTAACAAACATTAGACTTAGGGCTAAAAGTAATGCGGAGAAGAAGTTAGAAAACCATGCCTTTAACCACGAAAATTCAAGGCAAGAGTTAGTTGAAATAATTGTGATGTATGAATATCCCCTCTCCATGGTTGATCATCTTGGCTTGAGGTGATTTGTGAGTGGCTTGAATCTTGATTTTCAAATGATATCGCGAAACACATTGAGAAGTGATAGTTTGGCTATGTTGAAAATAGAAAGCCAAGTTTGAGAAAGCTGTTAGAGGTTAATCAAGGCAAGATTGCAATGGCCACTGATATGTGGACTGCTTCTAATCAGAAGAAGGGTTATATGACTGTTCCAGCTCACTTTGAGGATAAGAAATGGATTCTTCATAACCAAACTTTGAGGTAAGTATTTGTCTTGATCTTGTTTATTTTAATTGATTCCACGTATAAGTTATGTTTCTAGTTGTCTATTTCAGCATGTTCTTAATAGTGTTTTAATAGTGTTGTATAGTTTCCTCTATGTGCCACATCCACAAATAAGTGATGCTCTTGCTAGTGTTCTTATGGATCAATATTTGTATAATTGGGAAGGCAAAATTTCTTCTATTATTGTGGATAATTGTACAACAAATGATTTGATGATGGACATGTTGCTTAGCAATTTTTGTTCTAGCTCTCTCATTCTTGATGGTAAATTTTTATATATGCAATGCAGTGCTCACATTATAAATTTGATTATGAAAGATGGGTCGGATGTGATTGGAAAGGAAATAGAGATGATTCGTGAATGTGTTGCATTTTGGGTGGCAACTCCAAAGAGATTTGAGAAATTTGAGGATTTGGCTCAATATTTGAAAATCAGTTCCACTAAAAAAATTCATCTCGATTGTAAGACTAGGTGGAACTCAACTTATTTGATGCTTCAATCTACTTTGCCTTATAAAGCAAATTTTGAAAGGTTGAGAATGCCAAGTTCAATTTTTCCTTGCCTAGTGCTCATGATTGGCAGTTTGCTGAGCTTGTTTGTGAGAAGTTGAAGATATTCTATGATGTTACATTGTTGTTTTTTGGGAGAGATTTCCCTACAACCAACTTAGTGTTTAGGCTTATTTGTGAAATTAAGTTGAACTTACAAAGCTAGTTGTACTCTAATATTGAGATTATTCATGACATGACATTTAAAATGATTGAGACATTTGATAAATAATGGAGTGAAATGAATGGATTGCTGACCATTGCTTCGATTCTTGATCCTAGGAACAAGATGGATAGTGTGGTCTTTTATTCAATGAGATTTACAAGGTTGAGGCTAAGTAAAGAAATTGAAAGGGTGTCATCCTTGTTATATGATCTCTTGGGGGAGTATATAGATAGAAAATCTAATATTCCTGAGGTTGAAAATCTCACTTTCGGAACTCCCACTAGCGATCCATCCTTATCCCAAAAGAGGCTTTTCGAAGAAGATTTCCAAGAAGATTTGCGGTGCACAAGAAAAGCGAAAAAAGGAAGGTAAACTTGAGAGCGAAGCTAGATCACTATTTAGAAGAAGATGTTATGCCTGATATTGCCCACTTTGATATATTGGATTTTTGTAAAAAGATTTCAAATATCTAGTATTGAGGATGATTGCTAGAGATATACTGGCTATTTCGGTTTCTACCGTGGCTTCTGAAAGTGCATTCAATATGGGTGGTGGGGTTGTTGGTCCACATCGCTCAAGGTTGCATGCGAAAACCTTAGAAGCATTAATGTGCTTGCAAAACTAGATGATTGGAGAGATGAAAGGTAATATGTATTTCTTTGCTAGCTTCAAAGGTTTAATTTGCATATTCATAGTCTCAACTTGTAATGATTTGGCTTGGGTAACATTTTCTTTGCTTTTGGTAGTCACTAAGTTGGAGAGTGCTTATACTATTACTATTATCTTTGATGATTCTGACTCGGAGGGAGGAGCAACAAGTGAAATTATTGATCCAGCAAAAAATTCATTTTATAATTCAAACTTTTTGTGTTTGATATTTAATTACATTATCAGGTAATAATATTTCATTTATTTTTTTTATAGGAATCGGAGTGTGATTTTGGATTTGAAGGGCGTTGAGAACTTGATGAAGTTGGCGTCAAGTTAATTGATATAATGTTCTTGTAACTTCTGTCTTGGAGTCCACATTTCTATTTTGAATAGTTGTTTCAAACGATGTTGGTAGCTACTGGCACTTTGGTGATAAGTGTCAAACTTTGTTGCATGGCTTGTTAATTGTGATTTAGTTGTGGACCTATAGTGGCTTAGTGAGTTATTATGAACAAGTTGTAGTCTTGTAGACTTGTGGCTTGTACTTGAACAAATTAGCATGTCGGACTGGTTGGATGGATAATTTATGCCCCTCATGTGACTTGTTGCTACTTGTTGTGATCAAGAATTATGGTAAGGGATGCTTAGTAGTCATTCAACAAGAATGTGCTGATGACTTGCTGAATTTACTAATATCGGATCCAAATATGGGTTTAATATGGGTATCAATTTTTATTTCCTATATAAACTCAAATAAAACCCGCAAGATAGGTAAGGGTATGGGTGTATTTTTTCAATACCCGAGTGGTATGGGTACCGGTGTGGGTGTAGGTTTTGAAAATGGGTATGGGTGACGGTACAACACCACCCACCCCATTACCATTCCTAATAGGTGCAAGCTTTTATAATCACTTAACTCTCCTATTTAGATCAAATATCCTGTAAACATTGTAATAATGTGCTACATTCTTTTCTTTCGATTTGTTTTCTCAAAGTCCCTAACATTAGTCAGGAGGCTTATGAATTGAATTAATAGTTATAGTTGATAATGTGAGCTTGCACCATTAGATACAGAGGCTAGCAGTTCTTGCATTTGCTCTCGGACCATAAAAAAATCATCCTTGCTTCAGCTCCCTTGTCTTGTTAAACCAGGAGTTGATTTGGCAATGTTAGTTTCTGTTGAGCGAAGTAACGGGCACACTAATTGTCCCATTAATTGGGCAGTTACAAAATGGTTAATTACGTGTTAATCATGCTCATTAAATCCATACTGATAATTATAGTTGCGTGCTACTATTTAAGGGGTTTAGAGTTTGATTCTGGGTCTGAAATAGAAGATCCCCAATTATCTCCCTTTCTCTCATGTTAGCCTAGCCATCAATTGGGCTTGGGTTCGGAGTATGACATCTACGGTGACTCCAGTAGCCACCGTCAGTCCTAGTTCAGCGAATTGTGGGCAAACACCAAACAACGAGATCATGTGCCCATGTTACAGTATGTCCTTACTCTACCTACAGTGGTATCAGAGCCACGTTGCTCGGTTTCTGACCCTGTATGATTCTCCCATGTGTTAGTGTGTGCCTAATTCGTTTAATATCACCTTCATGCTAATTGAAATTCATGAAAGCATGGTTATTCATATCGCTGTATGTGATCATATTGAATTGAGTGCATGAGAAGCATGTTTCTATGATTGATCGTGTTCATAAAGTGTGCTATTTTGTTCCATTGTTTGTGCTACAGTGTTTTGCAATACTACCGTCAAAATTCTACCCCTAAATCGAACCCCCGACAATACAAATAGCAAGACTCTCTGACTCAGGGCCTTTGTGGCTACCCTAATACTTTTGAACCGCCTCCCCCCTTTCCCAATAAACTCGACATTGCCACTATGACCGCGGTGACCACAGCTAACGCCAGGCCTCGGTGGCCCAACTTTAATCCCCATCGAACCTGCAAACATTAAAATTAAATTAATAAAATATATATATAAATTCAGAAAAAAGGTAGAAAAGGCAGAGAAGAGGAACTGCCGACTAACCCATCAGAAAACCGCCGTGGAAGGGCGGCGCGTGTGAGTCACGCACCGCCGACGAAGGCATTTTTCATCTTCCTTCTTCCTCCACTAGCCTCCTGGCATCCTGATCTAAGCCATGCCGATAAGAAAATCTTGAATCAATGCCAAAAGGGACGTGCGTGGGGTCACTCGCTACCTGTGGGGTGGCGCGTGTGGCGGAGTGAATGGCATCGTCCGACTCCTTTTCGGCTGATCTGCCTAATGGTAGTAACGGTGTGAGTCGGGAAGGCTCCAGTAAGGGGCTATGGTCTATTGTTGTCGGGGACGGGGAGGCATTTTTATCATATGAGTTGATTTTGCGGTGTATTTTGAGCAACCGCGGTACCCGATATGGTAGATGACATCGGAAAAGGGATTTGGTGTGGTGGTTGTCTCGGCTATGGGCTGAGAACAACCATGATGTATGAGTGAGAGAGAGAGAGAGAGAGAGAGAGAGAGAGTTTGGCGGGCCAGTTTAGAGAGAAAAAGAGAGAGGCTAAGGGTTTGGAGTTACAGATTGTAGAGAGAGAGGGAGAGAGGCCAAGCCTCAAGAGAGAGCAAGGCTCCAAATTATGAACTATGGTTAGTGGATGCCGAGCTGATAAAAGGGAGGAGACACTTGCATTTTAATCAACTTTTTTTTAATGATTTTGGTTATTTTTTGTTTTAAAATAATTATTCAGATTATTAGTTATGGCATGATTTCTGGTTGATTTATAAATTTGTATAAGTTGATATGGTTGATGCAGTTAGTTCATTCATTGAATTAAATATTTTGAATTAATTTTAATTCGGAATGCATAAACTCATTATAAAAACATTAATATGTTTAATATCGCATATAAATTTGTTTTATATGCGCATCAATTTGAAATTTTCATACCAAGTGACTTGTGAACAATCAAGTGGATTGAAGTTATATGAATTTGTTTCATATATAAAATTAGTATGTATGATGTAAATTTATTGTACTCGAATTCAATAAATATCCATGTGATACTTAGATTAATGTTAATCCCCTATTGTCTATAGATGAATATGTTTCATATGCTACACTTTATAACTTATATTATATAAATATGTTTTATATAATATTCAGTTACATGAATGTGTTTCGTGATTTAATAATTTTATACAAAAACATGAGCAATTATGAATCAATTAATTATTCTGTCATTGTTGTAGTTAATAAAAATGATTAATTAAGTCTTATATGAATACGTTTCATACTATTATTTGGGCATATAGGATATTTGTTCATTTTATGGATTTCTTTCATGAAATTTAAATTTGCAATATTATATGGATACGTTTTGTATAATTTGTGAGGTTTTTTTGCTTGAATTCGTTTCATTTTTAATTTGTAATGTCTTACAGATGTGTTCTATATAATTTCTTGCGATTAATATTTGGATATATGTCATGCTGCAAATTATGTTGCATTTGATTACATGAATATTTCATGTCAATCACCAATTAGTAACATCAGAAAAATGTATCTTATATATATACGAGCTACATGAGTTGTAGTAACTTTGTTTTCCTTGCCCAAATTGATAAATACGAATTCGTTTCATGTTCCTTATTAATTATGTAATTTAGCAATATTTTATGAATTTGTTTCATAAAATCAAAATTTATAAAATTATGTTTGTGTTTTATAATTGGCCAGTGACATCTGAATAAGTTTCATGTTATCTATAATTATATATGAATGTGTTTTATATAATATTCTTTGGGCTTCAATGAATTTCTTTTGTAACATGTTATTATTGGAATATGTTTCACAACATAGATTCATTTTATTTTATAAATATGTTTTATATCGTAATCTGGATTTTATGGTTGATATGTCATTGACAGAGTTTCAAATGACATATTAGTAGTTATATAATTTCCTTTTACGCAATGAGATAACTTAATGTAAATTTGGTTTACATCATATCTTTGTGATATTTATGAAACGTTAATTAGTTTAACCTTAATGTTCTCCATAAATTTTGTTTTATGGAAAAATGTGATGACTGAATTATAAAAACTTCTAATTCATGTTTGTATGTGATGATTATGAGCTTAGCGAAATTTTCGATCATACGACATAAATAATGGTGTTTTCGATAATTTAATTATATGAAAATATGTCTAATGTCCATTTTAAAAATATATACATCTAGATATGGCAATTAAAATGTGGTTGGTAATTCGTTTACCAATGAATAGCTTAATAGCGCTGACTATGACACAAAGTGTCAGCAGATTCAGTTTCTTCTGAACAAGCGTGAAGTGTAAGAACACTCATCAGGTTCTAGATCTCCTAGAATGGCAAAGATGGTACTGCTAGTGAGCAGTATCGAGAAACATAAAGGCATATCAAAAATGGTTCGAGAATGGATCGATCAACATGCTATACTTTGTCCTATTGTATTAATGACGATCTAGTAAGGAAATTGAAAGTTATCCCACTGTTGGGTACACGTGGGATGAGCTTAGCATCAGGTTCGTCCAGATTCATTTCCTCAGAAAGTTCCGGACCTAAAGTTGGTATTGCAAAAGGGAAAAGGCTAAGGGAAATTAAGAGATGCATATAGCACATGTGAAGTTTTATAACCGTGGAAACAAGGGACCCTCTACTCAGGATTGTCCTCAACCGATTGAGGTACCTTCTTTCACAATTGCTCCTAGATAATATGTGCTTTCAAGCATCAGTTGCCAATTGTGATCCTTAGTGGATTGTAGACACATGAGCAACCAAGCACATAGCACAAGATAGAGTTGATTTTGTGAGCTTTCATTGCTACTCGGTGGGTTCACAAATTGTCGTTTTAGGTAATGATGATGAAGAAGATGGCCTTGAATTAAGGACATATCATCTGAAACTCCATGAAGGGATACGTTTCTTCTTCATAATGCTCTCTATGCACCAGGAGTGCGATGTTCCCTTGTGTCTTTTGTTTAAGAGATTAATTTTCTCTTTAATTTTCATCTAGATGTCTTAGATATTGCATACAATAGCAATTTGTTTGGCCATGTCACATTGAAAGGTTTTTCAATGTTTTAGACGAAACAAGACATCTTCCTTCTTTGCCTCCTTTCGAATTCTATTTTAGGCATGCTCGACTTGACCATAAGGGTCAAGATGAAATTATCAAACTAACTAAATATAGTCTTTTAAGGCCGACTTATTAGGGTTAAGATGCCAATGTGAGAGTCAAGTTTAGCTAGCAAAACAACTATGAAGTCTTGTAGTAAGGTTTCTAGCCCATCGAATCTCTTAGTGTTCATTCACTGGAGACCTCTATGGGCCTATGAATGTGAAAGCATATCATGGAGCAATATATTCGTGATGCAGGTATGTGTACCTATTATCTCACAGCTATTAGGTACTTGATGTGTTCATATACTCTACAGCGGACGTAGCACTCAATTGGAACGAAATATTCGAACCAATCAAGGTTGTAAATATATTCTTCGTGAAATGAATTCTCGTAGTGTCGATTTTCTTAAGGGTAAGTTTCCAAGCTTTTGGTGAAATTTAAAAAGGATCTCAATTTGTATGAGTAACAACAAGACCTTCAACCATCTCTCTGTGAAGGGAAGGATTTGTATTCTCACTAAGTCACCAAGGATGGTACACTTTCCTTCTTCGATAGGAATGGTGATGTTTTGTTTGTTGAGGAGAATGAGATTCGTTCCCAATTTCCAAATGTTGAGGAGAATTAGCCTGAGAATGAGGTTTATCCTCAATCTCTCATACCTGAATATACAGTTAGTTCAAACATTCAGGATTCCGCCTCTAATGGAAAGTGCGAGTAATTTTCTCCTCGTGCTCAGGATCCCATACCTCTTAGAGAAAGGGGGAGGAATTCTTAGTCCCATACCTCTTAGAGAAAGGGGGAAGGATTTATCACCTAGATAGACTGATAATGAAGGTCCCAGGATCCAAAGGAATGGTTATGGAAGAATTCCTCGACGATATTTCTAAGTTAAAGAGGATGTATTCCTATGCACTTCCTTAGAAGTTGAGAAACCTACCTCTTGTCAAGAGGTGACTATCTCTTATCAAGAGATGATTGATTCACCAAATCACAAATAGTGGATGGATGCCATGAGGGATGACATGGACTCTGTGGCAAGAAAAAGTTTGAGAAGTTGTTGATCCTCCATCCCGTAGCAAGTCTATCGAAGAAAAATGAGTTTTCGAGATAAAACGTCGGGCAAATGGTTTAATCGATAAGTTCAAGCCCGACTACTCCTAGTCCTGATTGTCCATTTGAACTTCGAGTTGTTCGAAATGGACGTAAAGACTACTTTCCTCAATGGTAATCTTGAAGAAGAGATTTATATGGATTAACTCATTGGTTTTCTATCAAAAGGACAAGAGAACAAGGTGTGTTGTCTTAAAAAGGCCCATATATGGTCTTAAGAAGTCTTCCAAAATTTGGTACTTTAGATTCCATTAAGTCATAACTTAGTTTGGCTTATTTATGGGTTCAGAATACCATCATGTGTACGTCACGAGCTCAACATAGGGGATTGTGTTTCTTACCATGTATGTTAATGACATACTATTGGATGGGAACAACTTGGAGTTGATCGAAACTACTTAAAAGTGGTTGTCCCATGTCTTCGAGACGAAGGACGTGCGTGAAGTTAGGTATGTCATAGAGGTGGAAATAATTCAAAACCGTCCCAAGATGCATGCATTAAAAGTTCTTGAAACGATTTTGGATTTATAATTCCAAATGCCTAGGTACTCTAGTTGAGATGGGTCTAGCCTTGAGTCTTGATCAGTGGCCTAAAACAGATGATGAAATAGAGATAATGAACTATGTTGGTATCGTAGGAAGCTTAATGTGAGCCATGTTATGTACATGGCCTAACATTTGCTTTGCAGTTGATTTAGTACGTCATTATCAAATTAACCTAGGTTTTTCTAAGTGGTAAGCCATTAAGAGAGTCAAACACTACCTTCGTGGTACTGCTGACTTAGTCTTATGCTATCGATAGGAGACCTTAAGTCGAGAGGATACTTAAAGGTCGACTGCGCGGGTGACTCGGATGAGTCTAGGTCAACCTCAGGACATGCTTTCACTTTTGGTGAAAGAACCATGTCATGGTGCAGTAAGAAGCAAAAGTGCACAACAATATCAGTTATGGAGGCAGATTGTGTGTATTGTTATCATAGAGACAAAAAGCACTGTCATGAGGTATATATAGACTAACAAGGTGATTATGTTCCCTTCACTAAACCTATTCTTAATAATGCGCGCAAAGCTCATTTGTTGAGTCTAAAAATTCATAAGGTTTAGTGTTTAGATGTGTCTTGTGATGGGCATGTTTTCTTTGTGAATGCGCAAAATGCTCATGATTAATTGTTGCATGATAGGCATATTGAAATGTCACAGGCTTCTGATTGGCTTAGTTACACAGAAAATCGCCGTGACACTTGAGTAGCGGGCAGGATGAGACTAAATCATATTAGCACTAGGTGTGCAATATTGATTATTCTTACTGGAAGTGTATGAGTAAAATGAAGTAGTCGCCTTAGTGAGTCTAAGATGAGACTCGAGGGAGTCGAGTATGAAATAAGATTTCATATCGAAGCCTTAAAAGCCGAATCTTGAGTGTCAAGATTAACATTCAGTATATTGATCTAGTAGCTCAAGTTAGATATTTTGGGTGAAAATCTATACGAATGATTCACATGGCATAAAGAGTAACGTACCTAGTTAAGTGAGAGTTATGTCATAACACACATTTCATACTGTGTGCGATTATAAGTTGACCTAGACATAGAGTGACAATTGACATCCCTATCTCTTGTCACTATGTGACCCTATGGATAATAACCCTTTGACTTAAAATTATGATATGAAGTCGAACCTTGATGATGCTACCTTAATGTGTTTCTTAAGGGTCATGATGTATACGGTTCAGCGAATACATGTTAGGAAAACAGTTAAGCTAAGATGAAATTTCATAAGTATTTAAGGAAAAATCTATCCATCATCATCGTATCAACCCGGGCGATTATATTGAGTATATAACCGTATGGCATAATGGGACTGTGTATACCACTGGTGATGTTGAGGATGATTTGGGGTATCGTATTTCGTGAAAGTCTTATGTTAGTTAGATGATGACTTAATATAACACTATTGGATACTTTCTAAATGCACACACTATTCTTAGTATGAGGCGGGAATAGATTAGTTGGGAGAGAAAAGTGTAACTTATGATTTATTTGGCCAACGGGCAGCTGTTGAGCGAAGTAACACACTAATTGTCATATTAATTGGACAGTTACAAAATGGTTAATTGTGTATTAATCATACCTATTAAATCCCTACTAATCGTTACAGTTACGTGTTGCTATTTAAAGGGTTTAAAACTTGATTCTAGGCTTTACAGAATCCGAAATAGATGCTACCCAATTCTCTCCTTTCCTTTCACGTTGGCCTACCCATCAATTGGGCTTGGTTTGGAGCGTGACATCTACAGTGACGCTAGTAGCCACCGTCAGTCCTAGTTCAGCAAATCGTGGGCAAACACCGAATAATGAAATCCCATGCTTCCGCTTTACGGTATGTCCTTAATCTACCTACATTTTCAAACTTAAAGGTCCAGTGATAATGTACACATAATCTATAGAAAGCTCGTTTTCTTTTCGTTTCTTTTTTTAATGATATAGAATTAGAGGTTTTAGACAAATACAATTAAGATGATAATCAAGCAAATGCAAACCAAAATATAACAAAAGTTCATTTTATTTAACAAACTAACGGAGACATATTAACGACTAGCTTCAAATTCAACCAATTTCTTTCCATACTATGACTTATTGCAACGCCTCTCTACACATACAGTTTGAGTGATAAATAAATTAAACTTATAAGGTATATTTGAAGATATTTATAGGGCCATCTCAGGTAAAAAAAAATCTTGACTATAGCGATATGAAACATGTAAAAAAACATAAACTTTTACGAAGTACCAAAAAAAAAGACAATATTAATCAATTTTATTGTTACTAAACCAAACCAAACAAATCATTCATTTAAATTGGGCTTACGCTACCATAGTGGCTAACTATAGCATCCTACAATACTCCATCATTAAAATTAGAGTTTGCCGTAGGCGAGGGGGATACCCCATGATACTCTGAATATTGAAACGGTATACAAGCCAATGCTTA
>NCQV01089534.1:0-16059 GCA_002740545.1 Lophocereus schottii | reverse complement strand
GGCTTAATGCATGTTCATTCAAGTTGTGTGTTACAAGCCTAAGGCTTCCCATTACATAGTGGGGGATGGGAGCCTTCAACAAGCTATAAAAATAGAAAACATGGGAGCCTTAGTCGTCCCTAAAACAAGGAAAAACCATAAAGCCATAAAACAAGGAAAAAGTGCTTTTATGTTTGGTCTGCCATTTTCCAGTGTTGAAGTGCCAACTTTGAGCAGCCATATCTCCCAGGTTTCTTGACCAAATTGGATGAAACAACCCTTGTTGGAAATCCCCAGATGTCAGTGGTCACTTAGCGCAGGTTTCATGTCATTTGGAGTAGCCGTTTGAGAGATATCATTCAGAATGTGCAGTGAGTGCAAACTGGAATAGTTTCTGCTGCTTCTAGAAAATGGCTCCCATGGACTTATTTCCTAAATACCTAACCGAGAACTCTTTATATGCCCTTAAAGCTGACATATTAAAGGTCGAATTGTGAGAGCTTTGGAGCATTAGAGGCACTATTTGGTGTAAGGTGAATTCATTCTCCATTCGGATCATGAGGCTCTCAAATTCATTCAAGGGCAACGCAAGCTCAACCCAAGGCATGCAAAGTGGGTTGAGTACCTCCAAGCCCTTCATTTTGTGATCCACCACAAGTCCAAGTTAATGCCAGGATCGGATGGACCATTTGAAGTGCTTAAAAAGATTGGTTCAAATGCCTACAAGGTGGACCTTTCGGGTGAGTACGGAGTCTCCGCCACCTTCAACGTGGCTGACCTAAGCCCTTACTATGAGGAAGATGAAGAGTTTCCAAGTTTAACGTCAAACTCCAACCAAACCAGGGAGTATGATGGGGACCATCCTCATAACTCTTCCAACATTGTCCCCTCCACCCCACAAGATACCCTCACCATCTAGGAGGTCAAGGAAGTCCAAACAATGGTCAAGAATATCATGGAAAACACCAAGGAGCCGTTGCCCAATTCGGACCGAAATTGGCCCGGTTTTGCAAGCCTAATCGCCCAAGCATATGAGGATTTAAATGGTTACAAAATTAAATTTTGGAACCTTTAATATGTCAGATTTAAGGGCATATAAAGAGTTCTCAATTAGGTATTTAGGAAATAAGTCCATGGGAGCCATTTTCTAGAAGCAGCAGAAACTGTTCCAGTTTGCACATGATGCACATTCTGAATTATATCTCTCAAACGGCTACTCCAAATAACATGAAACCTATCCCATGTGACCACTGACATCTGGAGCTTTCCAACAAGGGTTGTTGCATCCCATTTGGCCAAGAAACCTGGGAGATATGACTGCTCAAAGTTGGCACTTCAACACTGAAAAATGGCAGACCAAACATAAAAGCACTTTTTCCCTGTTTTATAGCTTTATGGTTTTTCCTTGTTTTAGGGACGATTAAGGCTCCCATATTTTCTATTTTTGCAGTTTGTTGAAGGCTTCCATCCCCCACTATATAATGGGAAGCCTTAGGCTTGTAACACACAACTTGAATGAACATGCATTAAGCCTTGAGTTTTTGTAAACTCTCTCCATTTTCTCTCAAATTCCTAGTGTTATATCTTAGGTGTTTGGCAACCTCAACTGGGTTTCTAGGTCTTCTTAATTCAACTAAGAAGGTGATTCATTTCTGTAACTTAATTGAAGAAAGGAAATTGCCCAAGTGTGCAAACCAAGGTGGATCTTCAACCACCCTTGCTAGTCCACTTGTTATTATCTTGGTTCTTATTTCATTTTAGTGAAGCTTGAACACATCAATTGATATCAGAGCTTCTTTCAAAAAGATATACATCAATTGGTATCAGAGCTTCTTTCAAAAAAATATATATCAGCTAGCCAGATAAACACCTTTTTCTGCTGTGTGGCCCTGGCCTTCCAAACCCATCGCCAAGTTCCGTCAACGGGTGCAGGGTCCTGTTGGACAATATTGATGGCAGATTTTAGGAAAAAGTGACCTTCCTTTCCACCATTCGAGTAAAATTTATCTCCAACTCCTTCTTCCATGAGTTCAAAGGAAGCCACGCGTTGCAAAACTGCTTAAGGGAGATATCCAGCAAATTTATCCCACATCCACCCCTCTTAGTCACTCCAATACTTGAAAACCCGTTTCTCCATTTCCTCCTGAGGCGCATATTTTGTAGCAAAGATTAATAATGGTGATGGCTTCGCCCACCTATCCATCCAAAACCGGGTGCCTCGGCCATCCCCCACCGCCATGCCCATGGCGCTCCGCACACGGCTTAAATTCTCAGAAACCCCTCACCACGCATTGGATATGTTAGTCACTAGGGTTGTATTGAGGGTATGCATGAGTTCCTTCCCCTGGCAACATTTGAAGAGCAATACTTTGGCCCAAGCTATTTTGAGCTCTGTTATAAGCCGCCACCCCAATTTTATAAGTAGTGTCGCATTCAGCGGCCTCCCTGCGTGAATGCCCAGCTACCCGATGCTAGGCCTATGTGACTAAAACCCACAGTGGTAGATGCATGTGCCTCTAAGGTCCATCCCACCCCATAGAAATCTTCTGATTTTCCTCTTAATATCATCACAAATCGATCATAGGATTTTTGTTGTTTGCATCACTTAGGCTGGGACAGCACAAATAACCGACTTATAAGTGTTACCCTTCCGGCCAAGGATAAGCACTTACTTTTCCAACCCGCCAATCGCTTATCGATTCGTGTAATAACCCCTTGATACGTGCTTTTAGTCACACATCTATAAATTGCAGGAACTCCCAAGTAACGTCCCAGGTTCTTAATTTTGGGCATCTCCATAGTCTTACATATTTCTTCAAATACAACTGAATTCGTGTCCCTTGAAAAATAAACATTGGACTTCATGTAACTTACCTTTTGTCAAGATGCCACACAGAACTTGTTTAAACACTATTTGATAACCTCTACTTACTCCACCGTGGCTTCCGCAAAAAGCATCACATCATTAGCGAATAGTAGGTTTGAAATCTTCGCCTATCCTGCTAGTGGGGAAAGCTTTCCACTTGTTCTGGCTCACTTCTAGCTCGATCAGGGCTAACTTCTCCATGCACGCCACAAAGAGATATGGTGACAATGGATCCCCTTGATGTATGCCTCACGTAGGAGCAAATTTCTCAGTCGGCTTGCTGTTTCATAAGATGCTCGACGAGCATGTAGTCACGCACTTCATAATGACGTCCACCAGCTGCATGGCGAGTTGCATATCTTCTAAAGTGCATCTAATAAATGACCAATTAAGTCTATCATATGCTTTTTTAAAATCAATTTTGACTGCCATCTTGCCTTTCCTACCTTTCTTAGTTCGCATTGAATGCATGATTTCTTACATAATAGTAACGTTGTCCCCAATTTGTCACCCTGGAACGAAGCTCAATTGCATAGGAGAAATTAGCACAGGCAGTACCGATTTTAGCCGTTGAGCGATACACTTAGTCACTAGCTTGTAAACCACGTTGCATAATCCAATTGGCCTAAACTGTGATACCGTATGAGGGTTGCTTACCTTAGGGATTAGCAAAATGAAGGTCTCATTGAGGCCCTCAGGGATCTCGTGCCCTCCCAAAATCCCCACAACTGTCTCACAAACTGGACCACTAACTAAATCCCAATATTTCTTTAAAAAATACGCATGGTAACCATCTGGCCCCGGTGCTTTAAGAGTTGCCATGGTCTTGAGGGCTTTAACAACATCTCCCGCTGTGAACGATTTTGACAGCTCCTGGGTTTGTTCAATGTTCAATCGAGGAAATAGCCCCCGAGGAACCTCTGAATATCTTGCAGCTGAATTCGACTCCATGAACAGTGTTTCAAAATAGCTCTAAACTGTTTGTCTTATCAAATTCGTATCAATCACCCAGTTCCCCTTTGGGATTTTGTAGCACCTCAATGTGATTTAGGCGCCTCCGAATTATAGTACTGGTATGAAAGTATCGGGCATTCCAATCCCCATCCCGGATCGCTTCCTCCTTAGATTTTTGCATCCAAGAAACCTCGAGTTGATCAAGCACTTCCTTAAGCTCGTCCTTCAAACGCCTTTCCAACTTCAGCAGATGATCATTCCCTTCTCTATTCTAGTAGTTTTGAATACCGTGGATGCGCGCCCAGAGTGTTCGCCTTTTTCTAAACAAATTCCCGAACATCTTCTTATTCCACTTACTTAGTCCCACTGATAAATCATGTAGTGCCAGAGTGATGGGTCATCAACCTTCCATTGGCGCTGCAACCCCTGTTCAAATTTGCATAGGATGTCCATGCAACCTGAAACCTAAACGGTTTCCCTCCATTGGATAGATTTGTGAATCCCTGAGTACCTATGGGAAGGGGTGAGTGGTCTGAGTAGTTCTGCAGTAGGTGCTGCACCGCTCCCTCCTGAAACTGTGTTCGGCAAGTAGCATTGCCCATTGCCTGATCCAATCAAGGACATTTGTGAGTGTTAACGTTATTTTCCCGCGCTCATGTGAACCTAAGGCCAAAGAATCCTAGAATTATAAAGCCATTATTTTCGACCCAATACTTGAATCGCTCACACCTCCTCAGCATTTCCGCCCCACCATGATTCCTTTCTTCAAGTGAAATGGCGTCATTGAAGTCCCCCGCTAGAAGCCATGGATGACATATAGAGGATCCAAACTGTTGAATCATTTCCCAACATTGCTCTTTATCCTACTAATGAGGGCTCATATAGACCGCCGTAAAGAGCCAAGTTGGGGTTTTCCCCCCATGAACCTCCACAGTGATGTACTGCACGTGCGGCTGTATTATTTCCACCGTTATCTCATGGGAAATCCAAACCAACTAGATACCTCCCTGGAAGCCCTGAGCTTCCACTCTGTACCATTTATCAAACCCACTTCTTCGGCATACTTCATTCGCGAGATCTCCACTAATATGAGTTTCTAACAAGGCCAAAAGGTGCGGCCTGTGGAGTCGGAGATGTCCCTTAAGCTCATTCAAGAAGTGCCTATTCCCGGCACCCCGAATATTCCAAACCAATAATTTCATATCCTGCAGTCCCCCTCGACGAGGCGAAGTGTGTAAATCGCCATTTGTCCTGCGATTCATGTTGAAACCGAAAAGCAGGGGTAGCCAATAAGCTAACAGTCCTCTTGTACCTCCCCGACCCCATTTCTAATAGAGTGGTTGTGCGCCAATGAAACTGCTCCTTCCGAGCTGTCTCCTATAGCCATTATCATGGCTATCCTAGTTGCCTTATCCCTCTTTGAAGAGCCGCGGACTAGGCTAGAATGGCCAGACAAATAAGCATTGCTTGTACCTCTTGCTTTTGCGTCATTAGGAGCAGTCACACCCCCCCACGCCCATGTGTGGTGGGACTATGTCGATTATTTGAGGGACGTGACTGATGCATGGGTCTTTTCTCTGGATTGCCTCTTTGTGATTGGGTTACATTAGGGTGCCTTAATACGCCTGAAAGAGGCGTAGAACCATTCATTCTGTTTATGCTATCCATGGAGACCACATATAGGGGGCTCGTTCCTGTTCGACTACTCTTCAAGGTTGTACAACCTCCTGCATATTTAGACCTTCATCTGGTGTTTCACTCCGTTTTTGTTAGGTTCGATGAGCAATTGGCTCTTCTTCATGCCTCACTGGGCTCGTCCTAACTGGCTCTTCAGATGGGTCCTGTCCTTCCGGCCCCTCGAGGGCTTGTTCACTATCCATCGTTTGACCCTCCTTATTGGACTCATGATTATCTTCCCGTTCCTCGTTAGCCAACGCACAAAAACGAGACCTCGCATTGATCCCTAGTTGCTCAATGGTTGGCTGATCGCCCTCCTCTATCTCCACCCTAAGCATTTGCCCTCTTCTGGTTCGCATGCTATCCGCTTGCTACACTCCCTCAGTATTCATCATTGTTTTCCTTGCTGCATTTTGGCCTTGTTTGGCATACTTCCTTATGGGCTTGTGGACAATCATCCAGCTTCCATAGGTTGCATGTTCCTCAAACTGAGTTGTAACATCAGGTGGACTTTGATTCGGCTGCCCTGTCTTCTCGATTGCATCTCTCATCGGTTCCTTAAGCGGGCAGTTGTCCTCCTAATGTCTTTGCTTTCCGTAGTTGAAGCAAATCATCTTTAGCCCTTCATACTATATTTTCCAGATTCTACCATTCAACCTGAATTTCAATAGGAGGGGCTTGGTAAGGTCAACTTCCAGACACAATCGTGCAAATTGACCTCATTCCACATTGGCTGTTGTGCTATCTAACTGAAGCATTCTATCGATTTTTTGTCCTATTTTATTCAGCAAGAAGTGCTTATGGAAGTATTCCACTCCTAACTTCGGAATTCTGAGCCAAGCCATGAGTTTAGTAATTTTGTCTTCCCCTGGCACAAAATTTGGTACCTAGTCGCGGATGACCAAATGATTGTCTCCAATCGTCCAAGGGTCATCCATGAGCACGTGCTTGTAGCCCTCCCTATTCGTGAATCGAGTGACATAGTAGTCATAACCAATGTCAATAAGCGAGAAGTCTCCACTTAGCGACCATTTCGTTTTGAGACGTTTTTTCAATTGCATATAACCCCCTCCTTTATTAAAGAGTTTTATGATGAGTGCATTCTGCCAGGGCTCATGCCACATTTTCGTCTCTTGTGTCGTTAATTATTGTAGGGCATGTCGGATTTTCATTCTCTAGTGGCTCATCATCTTATGAGACTTCATCGTACTCATATTCGCCTGGGCACCACACTGGGTTCTCCCTTGTTTCAAAGTGAAGATTCGGATTGTTCCATTGGAACGTGTCCCGGTAGGATAGTCGTGGTCCCCCATGCTGGGTTTCTGGTGCTCTAGGAGACCTTAAATCCATTTCATCATTATCCAATTCCTCCAAATCGTCGAGTCCAGATTTAGCCTCTCATGTAGAGCGTTTCATTCTCTTCATGGAACGGTTCCCTTGGTCCGTTTCCTCTCCCGGTTTCGCCTGATTGATCTCTTCTTCTTCCTGCATGTGTCCGTCACTACTGGTCCTCTCGCAGTCGCCGGTCCTCGTGCATCGGCAGCCACCGGTGCATGCCCCAATGCCGCCACCACTAGGAGCCCTAGCGGCACCGTTCCCAACCCTTGCCCTAGCGCCTATCCCTCAAAACCCTTATATTTTAAGGACTTAGTTATCTTCCATTATAAGACCTCGCATAATTACACCACACTTGAATCTAATCGGCCATGAGGATTGAAACAGCCGCTGCACCTTGAACATGCATGCGAACCCAAAGTCTAAATTAACCCAAACCAAATCAAACCTTACTAAAAGTTTTTTCTTCTAAACTTAACTAGCATTGACAACATAACGTTAAAAGGCAACGCTGTTTTTACTTTATTAATTGAGATAACTAAGAACAATAACATTTTTGTCTTTATAAATAATATTATTAGATCAAACTAGTATTAAGGACTCATACGGTGCATAAAAAATCTCAAAAATTTTTCAATTATAATAATTGTTTGTAGTTTAATGGATAGTAAAAATATCGCAATAAAAATGTTTTAAACGGAAAGATACTCTTACTACAAAAGAAAATGGTTAATACTCACTTGGATCCTTGTTTACTGAAAATTGAAAAAATCTGATAAGTTTTTACACATTAGAATAATAATATGTATTAAAGATATATAATCTTATTAAAAGTTAATTGTTAATACTTGCTTAAATCTTGTGCTTTGAAAATCGAAAACAAATTGGTATTATTTGAAAGTAAATTTGGTGGCATTTTTATGTGTATATAAATACTGTTACTTAGATCGTATTGTATCTAAGGTATCTAACATTTCATTTTTATATTTATGTTTACATTCAAATACATAGGGAAAAAAATAATAACGATGAAAATCAAAAATCTTTTATTATTTTTTGATAACAATAATTCTATTTTTATGGTGAATAAGATTATAATATCAGAATATATGTGTGTGACTATGTGTTTTTATAATATTTCATATTAGTTACCAAAGTTTGGTGAAAATCGAAAACCAAATACGTACAATAAATTATCGGTAGCCAATGTATTCAGACATAATTAAATTCAAAGTCGCACCAATGTAAAACTGAACAAATGGCTTGCTTGGTCTACCTATTATTCAACCAAAAAAAAAAAAAAGGGTTGCTGGGTCTAATGTAATGCTGCATTCACATGCAGGTGGAAAAGCACTGAGGCGAGTAGCGAAGCCAAAGAAGCACGACACCTTGGAATGCACTTGGAAGGCGATAACCGAAGGGCGTCACATGCCATTGACAAGGCATCTGAAGAAGTCCGACACGTGGGAGGCTCACAGCCGTCAGATCAACCACCTGGACGACTCCTTCCCTCATCTGCCGGTCAAGAAATCAGAGACGTTCAAGGACCGCACCAATCACACTCCGCCACCTGTCCCCAAGCTCAAGAAGGAGCCCTCACTGAGTCACGACGAGTTGAACCGCCGGGTTGAAGCGTTCATCAATAAGTTCAATGAGGAGATGAGGCTGCAAAGGCAACGGTCCATCCAGCAGTTCATGGAGAAGATTAATCGTGCTGCGTATTAATTAATTAATTAATTTAATTGATTAAAAAAATGGAAAAAATTAATTTAGTACTACTGTTGTACATTGCTACTGTATTTACAGTGTATCATACTCAATTAAGCAGAAAATTAGCGTGGCTTCCCTTTTTTTTGGTTTTTTTTTTGGGGGGGGGGAGATTTTTGAAAAATTATTAAAATTTCGTGTAAGATTTATAAATTAGCAAACTTGGAAAAGGATTTTAAAACTTATTGCCTTTTATTTAATACTGAAGGCAAATGGTAACTAAATTTAGTCGTATATTCCTTACATTATTAATCAAAGAAACATCTAATTATTATTTTTTTAAAGTTAAGTGAAAATAATTTCTAATTTTTGGGGGGGCAAATGTGAGGAAAATTTTGAGATTATAATCAATAAGATATTTAGAAAAATTTAGGATTAATTAGCTAACAATTAAAAGAAGAGAATGTTCAATGTCTAATGAAGGGGAAGGAAAAGAAAATCCTTAATACCCCTTTGTCATTCTATTTTTAATTTTGTAGACTATCAACTAACAAATATGCTATGCTTTTCTTGGTCCAACTTTAATAGTATATGCTGATAGAGTGATGATGGTCCAAAGCTGTTTGGATGCTCTTTTTAATTTTTTTTTTTCCCCCTTTTTCCCAACTTTCATTCTTTATTTGTGGATGTCGTCACATTCATTATGGGTGTGTTTGGTAGGGGTGAAAATTATTTTCTTAGAAAATGATTTTCTCATTTTACGGTGTTTAGTAAAACAAGGAGGGAAAATTCATTTTCAGAGGAAAATCATTTACTATAGAATCAAGGAAAATATTTTCCACTTTGAATAGACGTAAGTTGATTTTACGTTTCTTGGGCTCTCATACGGTCTCATACTCTTTCTTAGATCTGCTAAAACTAACCTGAGACCCGAAACTCGAACGGAACGACTCGGACCCATATCCGACCCGACACCCAAAATATGCTCACCCGAAAGTGGGCCCGAAACCCGAATTGACCCGAACTGAATCATACTCGACCCGAAATTTTTTTCAAAGTTGCTTATTTTTGCATGACGAGCATATTTGACCAAAAATTGGCTGACCCGAAATCGACCCAAACCGAACCATGCTCGACTTAAACCGAAACGATCTGAAATGTCATTTAACCCGCGTTCCAAACTTGACCCGATCTATATCCGAACCGAATGACCCATTTGCCAGGGCTACTCTTTCTCGATTCCGTATCTATTTCCTCGACATATGGTTCGAAGAGAAAGGAAAATCATTTTTAACTTTTTTGTTCATTTTTTGTTAATCAAATTCATTATTCAAAAAGTTCATTTTCCTTTTTACCAAACAATTAAAAATATGAGATAAAAATCATTTTACATAAAAAATTATTTTGCATGGAAAATTATTTTTAAGAAAAATGGTTTTCGACCCTACCAAACACACCATACATATTAAACAATTTTCTCTTTCATAGTTAAAGTAACTGTAAGTTGTCTTAGAAGTGTCTTGTTAATTATCTATTTAAAATTTTCCTTCACTTTTTCGGGTCTTCCAAAAAGTTCAGAAATGTTTTCACCTAAAACGATAAAGACAATAATAGCTTCTTTAATAAATGAATTTCTATGTACAAAGTTCGGTGATTATTTGCACCCGACACATCAAATTTGGTGATTTGTTAATTAAAAAACCCATTTTTAAATTGGGTATTTTTGGTAACCATGAAAAATTGGGTGATTTTTTAAACTTCTTGTTCTTCTAAGAGTTGGTTAATCATCTATGGCTTTATTTCCCCTCTTTTCATTGGGAAAAAAATGTCTAAATATGAAAATACAGTTTGAAAAATGGCCTACTTATGTTTTTTTTAATATTTTTTTACAACAGTAAGTGGTAAGAAAAAGATTATACTCTTCTTCTCACAAGAGCAGGCGCATCACATTAGCAACAAGAATGGCAAGAAGGCATTAGAAGATGGAGACTCCGAGGTAGCTGCGGTGAGTGATTGCACCATTATTCATAACCAAGCAGTAACCATATTAACTTCCTAATAAATATGTGGAGTAATGCATTAACCATTGTACTCAAGTATCCCAAAATATCTCTAAGAATGATAGCAATTCACCAAGGATAGATATTTGCCCTTTGAGCACCTATATAGCCACTTCATTATCTCTTTCAAGTATTACTAACATAAATCCCATGTTGACCACTGCCTATATATCATCTCATAATGCTCGTGGCTCTACTACTAGAATGGTGGAATCCCTGTAGTGTGTTGCGCCCGCTTTGATGAGTTTATCCACTCAATCTCTAATGATGAATCCTCCTGCTACTAAATTAGATGAGAGAGATCCATCAAAATTGAGTCTAACAAATGTCTAAGAGGAGGATATTCCACCTCTCAGTAAGGTTTGAGGTAAAAAAAAAAAATTGGCACATGATTCTTCCTGGAGTAAGAATTTCCTGGCACACAAGTTCGGATTCGCATTTGTGCATATGCTTTTCTTGCTTTGATCAAAATTCTAATAGGAAAAAAAGTTTCATTTTGAAATACCGCGCCATTTCTTCCTTTCCATATGATCCATATTAAGAAATCTACTCCACGATGTCATCATGATTGCGACTTTGTCGACGCTTAAGTACCAATTGTCCTGCACATTGTTGTCCAAAAGGCATATTATATAATTGTAACCATCTAAGCCGGTGGGCTAAGTCAAACAACTCTAATCATCGAGGATTCCTACAAAAGGTGGTTCATAGTTTTGATATCATCCATGCATTAAGGGGCACAGTGGCGCAACTATGTGTGTCCATACAAGTGTGAAAATTCAAAACCTTTTACAATATGATCATTAAAATGACAAGATACAAAGCTCGAAAAAACGAAGACTAAAAGGTAATGACAAGAGATCTAAGTTGTGAATACAAATGTTGAAACCCAACGCTCCCTCCCCCCAAAAAAAAGAAACAAAAAAATCTAAATAAAGAGATACTAAAATTAAAACCGAAAAAAATAAATAAAAAATGTTGTGGTTCATGATTGAACTAGAGACCTTTAGTGTGTAAGACTAACATGATACTTAGTACACCACATCAACTACACTAACTTATTATAGCTTTCTGCAATTTTAACTTTGATAGTTACTGTTGAATTCCTTTCTCTAGTTGCGAGTTGTGTAATGCAGGAGGATAGCGCATACTGCATTATACACTGAATCTCTTTGAAAAGGTAATATGTACCCTGAGATTATGATATCCAAATTTTTTCTTTTTTACATAAAAGATAAGTAATACAATTAAAGCAATCCTTTTCTCAAGAGTTATCCATAAGTTATCCTCATAAATGATATAAAGAAAACGATAGCCGCCTTTAACCATAGACTTGACATATACAGATTAGCATCAGATGCAGACGAGCATTCAAATTCTGTTTATGAATACTTTGGCTCAAGTCGTTTTTGGTACCGGTAACACCAGTTGTGGCGTTCAATTTTGGTCCTATTAGCCAAATGGCCAACAAACAATCTCTCGAATTATTTTTTATCGTATGAAAATAATTAGCTAGAATGTCCAAGGCGCTAAAAAATCTCAAGTAGTTGAGGAAGTTAAATTCCTTAAAAGAACTCATCAACCTGACATATTATTGCTTTTGAAAACAATAACGAATAAGAAGAACACTCAACAAATTATTTAACAAATAGGGTTTGAGAAGTTTGATTTTATGCTACCAATTAATCACTGGGGAGGGATCTGGGTTCTTTGGAGTAATAATAAGATTCACGCATTGGTTTTGCATAAACAAAATCATGCTATCCATCTGCTTGCTCATAACCCGTCAGTTTCTAAAAATATTCTTGTCCCTAGACGCTATGGTGCAGCATAGAGTAAAGATAATGACCCCTTTTGGAACAGTGTTTCATATTTTAACAGTGTCATCGATCTACCATGGTGCCTAGTGGGAGATTTTAATGGGTTAGAACACATTTCGGAAAAAAAAGGAGGAAGCCCAACTTCCTCAAGAAGAACGGAAAGGCTTAAAAAGTTTCTCTCCACTATTTGAGGCGAGACATACCAGTGAACGGGAGACCTTTTACTTGGAAAAAACATTTTAATGGACCATGGATATATGAACGTTTGGATAGAGGAATTTCAAGAGTAGATTCGCTGAGCTTTATCCAAACCTATGTACATGTCGTGGTTCCTTTACCTTCTCGTATCATTGTTCGGTTATAATAAGTACAGATTTGGACCACCATCTTTAAGGTTCCCTTTTCAATTCCAAAACTTTTGGACTAACTATCCTAAGATGGGGCAAACTATTATGTCCAAATGGAAGCTTAAAGAGAGAGGATCGAATATGTATCGATTCATGCGTAAACTGAAAGCAATTAAGAATGACTTGAAAGCCTGGGTGAAATCTAATTTGGGAAATACTCAAGATAAGCCAGAAAAGAATTTGGATAAAATTAACTATTGTAGAAGATAAGTTTGTAGAGAACCCTATGAGCTTTAGATTTAATGATTGGCTTTAACGTTTGATTAAACAGAGAGAGAAAATATTGCTTTTTAATTAAAAATATTGGGATAGGTTAGTAAGGAAGGTTGCCTAGTTAATGGTGATAGGAACTCTACCTATTTTCAAAAGAGAGCTAATCAATGGCTCAAGAAACAATGTATTACTAGACTAGGGGATGCCACTGGTGGATGGATTAAAGATCAACAGAGTATTAGCCAAAAATCTGTTAAGGATTACTCTAAAAGATTTAAATCTGATATGTCGCATTCAGAAGCATTTCTAGAAATGGGTATTCCGAAGCTCATTAACTAGGTTGAGAATGATGAATTAATTCTCTTTCCGACAGTGGAAGAAATTAAAAATACGGCCTGGGAAATTGATCCTATCAAAACCTTGAGACAGGGGACCAGACGACATTGGTGCAGGATTTTTCTAAAAATATTGGCATATTGGCATATTATCAAAGATGTTACAGCCAACATTAAGGATTTTTTATGCATGGAAAATGACTAAGACAATTTAATCTTTCATTCATTACCTTAATTCCCAAACTGGATCAACCACATTCAACTACTCACGCGCCAAGAAAACTCACTGGTTTCGTTCGAAATTTAGAGACAACAAAAAATCAGACATGAACTGAGACTCATTTAGCATCGGATGTTGAGGTAGACATTGTTAGCGTCGGATATAATACGTCGTCTCTAATAGCGTTGGATATTAGAGTCGAACTAATTTATCTGACTCTAATAAAGTGGGATTTAGCGTTGGATAAAATTAGTAGACGCTAATAGAGTCGGATGTTTTATCCGATGCTAAAAACAAAAAACCCCAGACATTTGCGACACGCCCAACCTTTGCTTCTGCTCTGTTCCTTCTTCCACAACAGCTCTCGGCCCCCGCATGCCGGTACGTCTCACGCCATCGCTGGTAGGATCTCTCTCTCTCTCTCTCTCTCTCTCTCTTTCCGGCATGTTAAGACTATATCTCACATCTTTCTCTCTCTGTTTTCGGCAGATAGGTCGCCGGTTCCACCCTTGTCGTGATCGTTGCATTCAACACTGGTAATTTCTCTATCTCTCTCTCATTCAAGTTGAATTAACCCCAATTTTAGCTAATTCCATTAGTATTCATCAGATTATTTTTGGAGAATTTGCTTTTAATTTGAGAATTAGGGTTAAATAAGGATGAATCTTGGATGGGTCGAATTGGGGAATTTTCACTTTTCCCCCTTTGTCTCCAATAATGAGTGTGGAATGAATTATTTTGTTGTTGTTGTTGTGTTGTTTTGCAAGTCCCCTTATTTACTGAACCCTTTTTGGCTTGCTTTAGTGGTGTTTTTTTTCTGCTTTGGATGAATCTTGGATGAGTTTCTTTGTTGTTGTGTTGTATTGTTTTGTGAATCCATTGTTAATGGCTTGAGTATTAACTTTAACATTGTCCTTTAATTCATGTATATCTTCCATACTCAAACAAAAACTTAGCCTTGAATGATTTGAGTATTAACTTTAACTTTAACATTGGATGAGTTTCTTTGTTGTTTTGTCAATTAGTTAACTCATGTTTTCCAATTGGGAAGTTTTCACTTTCCCCTCTTTATCTCCTATAATGAGCATTGAATGATTTATTTTGTTGTTGTTGTTATGTTGTTTTGCAAGTCCCATTATTTACTCAACCCTTTATGGCTTTCTTTGTTGTTGTTAGTTTATTTTGGATGAACCTTAGATGAGTTGTGTTGTTGTTGTCTTGTCTTGTTTTCAAAATCCATTGTTAGTGGCTTTAGTAATAACTATAACATTATCATGTATTTTATGCTATCTATTGTAAATTTGCACGACTTTTTGGGTTGAATTTACGCCTGATAGTTCTCTCTCTCTCTCTCTCTCTTCCGCCTCCATCCCTTACCGTGATTCAGGCAGACAACGGTCGGCTCATAGCCGGCTACCGTGCCACGGCGGCGTATCGGTCAACTCGGTCGTGCCCGCCCCAGTCCAGCCCAATGACATGTAACTCCAGCAGCCACAGGTAAAGTTGTCGGATTCCTTTTGGTGAGTTAGTGAGTTTACTGGGCTCCAGTTGGTGAGTTTACTGGGCTCCAGTTGGTGAGTTTACTTGCCTTCTCTAGTCTCTGTCATCTCTCCATTTCTCTCTGTCCGCTCTTTATCTTCTGACCTTTTTTCTAGTAGATTGTTGGTGGCTTTAAATCTAATAATCATTGAGTTACTGCTCTCTAAGGAATTGCCTAATCCATCAGCAACAATCTGGGGATCCCATTTGGCAGTTTCGGTTCAATTTTGAAGGATATTCTGAGTTCGGCTTCGATTGATTTGCCCACCAAGCTGTTTGAAGTTCTGGTGACTAGGTTGGGTTCACAACATTTGGGGTAGCCACAGGTGGGTGTTTTCCGGCAAGCTGTTTGAACATTCGTAAGGGTAAGGCAAGTATTCGCAAGTGTAAGGCAAGTATTCCCTTTTCTGGGTTTTCCCGGATGCCCTTTAATTTTCAGTTTCACTTCTCTGAAACCCTAATTTTTGCAATTGCTTTTCTGTTTGGATTTGACATTAGTTGTGTTGCTGAAGGCCTTCCGATACATCTATCTTTTGGGTTCCCATTCTCCTGTTCGTCTGTTAATTTTGTGAAACATTCTGTAGATGGTGTTGTGTAAATTAGGGATTTGTGAGGTTGATTAGGGTGCTGATTTTGTGGGCAAAGCATAAATTGGTAGTCCCCATCCCCTCCTGTTGCCTCTTTCACGATTATTGGTACTTTTGGTGGTTATTATTATTATTAATATTATTATTTATTTGTTATTATTATTATTATTATTATTATTTGTTTGTTATTATTATTGTTTTTTTTTATTAGTTGGTAGACCTCTAAGGTTTTCGCGGGCTTTGTAGGCGTCTACACCTGTGGCGAGCCATGTAGCTGTTTCAGCCTGTCCTCCAGGGAGTTTTGCAGTTGGGAGGGATTTAGGGCTGCGGAAGGTACGCCTAGCGTCCTGGAATATTGGT
>NCQV01089520.1:0-21986 GCA_002740545.1 Lophocereus schottii | reverse complement strand
TACTTGTTTCCTATCAAAGTAAATTCTCACAAAACCTAAAATACAACAATTAATGAAATTGAACATATACGCTAAAAAAAAATAATTTAACATAACAATATTATTTATCCACATAAGCCTCAATAAGCATCAACCACAAATTAAACACCTTATTTCACACTTCATCTAATTAAACAAACCCAAACAAAAATAACAAAACACTATTTTAGCAAATTTAAATTAATATATACTTAACATACCTAAATCTTGCAAAAATATAACAAAAATTCTTAACATATCAAACAAATCATAAAAAAATTAAACATACCTCAAAAAAATACATGCCTAACATATTTAACATTTTATAATAAACAAACTTGTTTTACTAAAATTATTCACTTTAGTAAAACATATTATACATGCTTAACATATTTAACATTTTAAAATAATTAGATAATTATGTCAGATGTACATACTAAAAATATTTTACTCCACTTATTTTAATAAACATATTTTACAAATTAAATAAAAAACTAACGCAATTCAAATTCATATTCTACGGAAAAAATAAATTATTCAAACTAAACAAACATGCTTCAAGATTAAAATTCACAAAAATGAATATCACATATCAAATTAATACAATTTTAAAGCGCAATAATTCTACTAACCTTTAAACGCTCGAAAAATCAAGCGTATTACCAGCGGTGGCGGCACTAGCGGCAGTAGTGGCGGCGGCAATGACGACGTTCGCAGCAGCGGCAAAACTTGGAAAATCAAGACCGCAAAAAATATCAATTAACTTAACTATTTTAAGTTCAAACAACAAATTAACCAAAAAAATCACTTACTGTTCAATTTTCCGGCCACCGAAACCTTCAAATCTCATTTTCTCTCTCTTCCTTCTCCTCCCTCTCTCTCGTTTTGAACCTCACCTTTTCTCTCTACACTTTGAAAAATGTCGGACAAAATACTCTCCCGCCCCCAAATTTAAAACCGAGGAGGCACGCATGCTCGAGATCTGCGCCAGCGTCCGATGGAAAAACCGACAGATACCAACGGAAAGAATTTAAGACAGAAATCCCGTCGAAAATTCGAATTTCCGTCGGGCTCCGCCTGTTTTTCCGTCGGTTCCTCTGACATTTTCCGACGGCAGTCCACCGCATCACTTTTTCCGTCGGAGTTCGCCATCATTTTGTAATAATGATTTCAGACCCATCTCATGCTGCAATATTTTGTAATAATGCATCTCCAAGTTATGTTCAAGGCTAAAGGAAGTCTTACCATCATTGATAAATCAAAGTCCAAGTGCTTTTGTGAAGGATAGAGAACTATTCTATAATATCATGGTTAGTTAAGATAGAGGTTACCAAAGATAGTATATTTCTCTAAGATTCAAGCACAGAATTGACCTATAAAAGGCGTTGGACTACATACATTGAGATTTTCTAATGGAGTTGCTCTCAGCTCTCAAGTTTCCTGGGGTTTTCACCAAATGGATTATCTCACATGGCTACTGTATAGTTTACAATTCATTTCAATGTGTAGATCTATAGGACATTTGAAGAGAGCAAAGGTCTGAGGCAAGGGGAATCCCTTATCCCCCCTCTTATTTGTCATTTCCATGGAATATCTATCCTATTTGTTGACTTTAATTAGTAATAGATCAAACTTTAAGTTCCATCCATACTACAAAACCTTGAAGCTCATACATCTCATGTTTGCAGATGACCTCATTCTATTCAGTAAAGCATATCCTCACTATTCACACCTTTTTAAGACGACCCTGAAGACATTTCATGACTGTGGAGGACTTCAAGCTAATCTTCAAAAATCCTAAATTGTTTTTGGAAGCTGTTCTCAGAAACTCCAACATCAATGTGCGTAGGCTATTGGACTGCAAGAGGGCTCTCTTCTCCTAAAATATCTAGGAGTTCCAATTACTGCCAGTAGGCTCACTAAAATTGACTGTAGGACCTTGGTGGAGAAAATCCTAGCAAGAGTCAAAGCCTGGGCAACTAGGAACATCTCTTTTGCAGGCAGAGCAATGTTGATTAATGATGTCATCTTTGGCATGTTCAGCTGCTGGGCGTCCATCTTCATTCTGCCCAATGAAGTAAATGAAAAGATAACCCAAATTTACAGGAATTACCTCTGGAATGGAGCAGCAGAGTTCAAGAGAGTCCCACATATATCATGGCATAACTCTTTCCTTCCAAAAAAGTATGGAGGTTTACGGATAAGGGAATTCTCAGTCCGAAACCAAGCCAAAATTGCAAAGCTAGTTTGGGCAATTACAACTAAAAAGGACTTACTTTGGGTAAAATGGATTCATAGGAGATATTTAAGGGATGGAAATTGGTGGGTCTCAGGACTACAGCTAGTGTTGGAGGAAAGTAGGTCATATAAAGGAGTTATTCAAGCGTGGATGCACAGTCTCAACTATATGGGGATGGCAGGGCTCTAGTATGTATAATGTCAGTGCTGACTATCAATGGCTACTGGGAAGTCCCACAAAGCACCCTATTTAAAGCAGTATGGGCAAGAACTATCATACCTAGACATGCTTTTATAACCTGGGTTCTGATGCACCACAGAATACCCATTAAGATCAGGCTGAACAAATTCATTCCCCATAGGGACACCACTTGCAGCCTGTATAATACAGCTGTAGAGGATGAATCTCACCTTTTCTTCAAGTGCAGTTATGTTAAGGATATCTGTAACCATATTAGGAAATCGTTACACATGCCCATTACTAGCATAGGATCCCTACTCAAAATCAGAGGCCTAACAACAGAGAGGAATATTAATTATTGTATTTTTTTAGGTGTCATCTGTCTAATTTGGACTACAAGGAATCAAGGACTTTTCCAACATTAGCAGATCCCTGCAAATCACATAGTGCACCTGATAAAGGAGCAACTTAGATAAAGAATCTTATTTCTTAATACCATATTTGGCAAATACATGTACATAGATAGTTTATAGCACTGAATGGGCGGCTGTGATCAGATGAAAGTTGTCTGCGGTACAGTGCTCAATAGGTTGCAAATGCCAGTTTTGTGGTAATGAAGAAAACTCCTTTCTTACCAAAAAAAAAAGACATAGAATTTGTTGATATATTAATAACAACAATAACGTTAAAGCAATCCTTATAACAATCACCTTCCCAAATATATTTGGGGAGTTGAATAATTCACTAACTTCTCCGTTGTTGTTTGCTCTATAAGCTAACATTACAAAGATCGGACCCGCCATCATACTGTTTTATTACTAAATGAGACATTTCGGATATGTGTACAATTGTACCTGGTTCAAAAAGAGTCATATTCTAAAAAATTTAAAGTCTACAATTTTTCTAAAAAGTATTAGATCCTAGTGATATTTGATTATAAAAGGCCGATGTCACTTGGTACAAGCTATACCGCCCGACATTGGTGGTACAAATCGGTATTGACAATATTTTGGTAGCACATAATGATGCAATTATTATACTTTTCACTAATACAGTAAGTCTTCGGGCTATACAATGTGGTATCTGTATACTCGTTATGTGAAGAGTTTGCTTCCACATTGTTTGTCTTCATCTTAAATGAAATATTGCTAACATGGTTTATTTCATATTTTACTATGAAAAACAATAGTTAAATCCAATTCATCACCAATTTTAAAATTATATTGGATTAATACTGTAGGAATATTTATTTTTTTAAAATATCAAATAAGTATAACAAGAAAATTGAAATACAAAATAATTGAGGACTTTATAGTATAATTACTTCAAGTCATTCTTAGAATTTCTTAGCAAAGCAACTAACTTTTTCAACCACTCTGCTTTTGTAGGCAACAATATTCGCATAACCTTTTGTAGACTTTTGAAGAGAGAAAGAAAGCAACCCAGAATATTCATTTCTACATTAAATGAAATATACCATTGATCTTCAAAATCTGCTTCCATGTACTTGACCACATGCATGCCACAATTCATTTGATCTAGTATTTAGGTAAATATAAATGTTAATTCAAGCTAATACATAACCATAGCACACAATACAAATCCATATGCTTGACTTGATACTCTTGCAATATGTATGTGAAAATTTGACATAGAAGTAAATATATGATTTAAGATTTACAGCTAAAAATGAGTACTCAACTACCAATTTCAATTACCCATAAAAGATGTGACATTAATTATAAGTTACAAGTCTCCGATATTGACAAGAACATCCTACTTGCAAAATTGTACTTAAGTTGCACCTCACATTGTTATTTTAAATGGTAATGCGATAAAAAGAACTTTGAATAGAGATTGTATGTCTACAACAGTTATGAGCTAATTCACTTGCGCATGATTAATAAGTACTTATAATATAACTTAATATGTTGAACACCAGTAAAGGAATTTACAACAAGTTCCATATATACGATTGTTGACCAAAAAAGGCAGTAGAGGCAAACCTTTTATTTGCGCCACCAGTAAGTGAAATTTGCTGACCACTATACTTGTGTCTAAAATCCATATACTACAGCATAAAGGTGTAATAAGATCAAATTCACAACCCTAAGCTAAAAAGATATGAATTTTTTATGGAACTGTACTTGTTTTCATTAGTTCACAATATTCGCACCACGGAGGGCTTGCTCTATTTTTTGGTAAATATGGCTTGTTAAATGGGTAGAATTAGGAAGCACTAGGAAAGATGGTTGAGAGTTGAGAAAGATTGTTATTTTTTGGAATGATTTGAAAGGATTGGAAATAATTGGTAGTTTTTTTTGAAAGATTGGTAAGTCTATTCTATTTTTTAAAGTACTGTTTACATTCCTTGTTGATGCATAAGCATCAAGGGAAAGTTTGGCTTCCAACTTCGCAATAAATGAGTTTAGGTTAAATTATGTTATTTGTTCTATTCCATCCAGTTTATGTGGCTTAAGTCTCAACAAAAGGGAGAAAGGATCATCAAAATGAAGAATCTACGATCGTGACCAACATCAATTAGACAAGTTGGGGTGATTTTGGCCCAATAAGCCCCGATCAAGAAAGTTAAACTTTGATCAACTGTAGTGAATACGGGTGAAAACCTTTATTATGGGTCAATGTCAAGGTCTAATTATCAAGGTTAGAGATAAGGAAGAAATTCCATAACTCATCACTACCCAAGAAGCATCTAATTTCACTTTTCATGTCCTTAATTTGTTTTTAGAATGTTATTGGTTAGGAAGAGTGCTTGAACCCCATAAGTGCTTTGTTTTTATTGGCTTATTTTTATAACTTGGGAAGGGGACACGAACTTTGTGACAATAAATTAGCCTCTATGTGTATTTGCTTGTAAATAGACTTGATTTGAGAAATAATAAATGATAGGTAGAGTGCTTTTCTTTCCCCAAAATGAATCTCTCTCTTTATTTTAAATACTTGAGTATTTGGATGGTGATTGACCCATTCCTTTAGAGGAATTCTTGGTGCTTTGCTTATCTTAGTCATGTTCATATATTACCTTTTCTTCCACATTTAAAACTCCAAAAAATTTCATTGATTTTTCCTTTTGTACTCAAGGATTTTCTTAGTTCAAGGGCTGGTTACTTTGGTGTTGATTGACAATTGTTGATGGGTGATCACTCTTGTCATTGAAGGCCCCCATTATGAATCACCTGTTGTCAACTCCAAAATTTTCTAAAAATGTCTTATGTGTGGAACTTTTAGAATCGACTTCTCTATGGACAGAGATGTCTGTAGAGGTAGGACTGCCTAGATCTGGATCTCCCCATACCTTGCAAAAATAAGATCCACATTGGAAGCTGTGGTTGTTGGTTAGGATTAGTTAAGATTGAAAAAGGTTGGCAAGAGTTAGAGTTTTTTAAAGGTGGAACTAACCATTGAGAACATAACGTTGTGTTAGAAATCATCCAAATTATGAGCCAACATATCCTGAACCCCATGCGAGAAAAACCATATTGTCTAACCTATGAATATCTCATTGGGCACACAAAGCTGAATAAGAAAGTGCACCAAAATTTTATTTACTTCAAAACGGTGCTAATACATGCTAGTATTCACCTAAAAATTAGTAGGTAAATAGATCTGACCTCTTTGTTTTTTCATACTTCAAGTGTTAGCCCGCAAGTAAACACGCCAACATCCAACAAAATCATGGAATAAATGTTAAAAAAATGAGCAACATCTAAACATTAAAAGTAACTACAATTGAATATCATATAGAATCAGGTAATAAGCCCCCACACTCATATTGATGCCAAATTCTTGATTCATATATGTGTAATCATCTCTCTTACTGTCACTTGAATATAAAGTCAACTATAATTGCAATATCTTTTCTCTTAATTACTAAGCATATTCATTATAACTAGTAGCGAGTGAGGTTTAAGTTCAATCTCCAAATGTGCTTTGCATTGCAATCATAATATTGGACACTATCGTTACTAAATATCCTTAATAGAGTGCAGTAACTCCATGAATTAGTAAAGTCATTGAGCATATATATGAATGAATGAGAGATAGGTGTGACAAGTGACACTACCAAATTTTGTGTCCCTTCTTTATTTCGTCAAACGTTGAAAGTAATTGTGAAGACAAAGGTTTTGTTGATATATAAATAACAACAATAATATTAAAACAATCATCACAACAACCAACTTCCAAATATATTTTGGGACTTCTTCATCAAAAAATTCCCTTTGTTTAGGAATTCACCAACTTCTCTATCATTGATTTCTTTATAGATTAATGTTATAAAGATTGTACTAGCCATCATACAGTTTTGTTACTGAATGAGATATTTTGGATGTGTGTACAATTGTACCCAGATCAAAAAGCATTCATGTAGTGAAAGTTTAAAGTTTGCAATTTAATTTTTTTGGCTCCCAACGATATTTGATTATGATAGGCAAGTATCGCTCAGTACAAGCCTGTACTGTCTAGTATTGGGCTGTACAAATCATCATTGACATTATTTTGACAATACATAACCATGCAATTATTATCTTTTTTCACTAGTCCAGTACATCTCGGGGGGTATGATGCGGTATTTATATACTCATTATGTGAAGATTTTGCATCCACTTCATTTTCTTCATCGTAAATGAAGTATTCCTAAAATGGTTTATTTTGTATCTTATTATAAGAAACAATAGTTGAATCGAATATATCACCAATTAAAACAATATTGGATTCATACTGTAAAAATATTGAACTTCCTTTGAAATATCCCATAAGTATAACCAAAATATTGAAATACAATATAATTGAGAACTTCACAGTATAATTACTTTAAGTCAATCTTGTCACTTCTTAGTAAAGCAACTGGCTTCTATGACTACTTTGCTTTCATATGCAACAATATTCACATCACCTTATAAATACCCCTTTCTGTAAAATTTCCACGAGAAAAAGAAAACAACTCAGAATATTCATTTTTATCCCAGACGAAATATATCATTGATCTTCAAAATTTGCTTCCATGTCCTTGACCACATGCATGCCATAATTCATTTGATCTACAAGTTAGGTAAATATAAATGTCAATTTAAACTAATTCATGAGCATAGCGTACAATACAAGCCCATGTGCTTCTTCAGTACGCTTGCTACATGTATATGACAATTTGACGTAGAAGCCAATATATGACTTAAGATTTGTAATTGAAAATAAGTACTCAACTATCAATTTCAACTAACCATTAAAGATATGATACTAGTTATAAGTTACCGGTATTGTATATTGATAAATATATCCTGCTTACCAAATTGTTGTTAAGTTATGCCTCACATCATTATTTTCAATTTGTGGGAACAAGTTAAAAAAAATTATGAATAGGGACTGCATGTCTACAATGATCATTAACAAATGCACAAGCACATGATTGACAGTGATTAATGATATGACTTAATTTTGTTGAACGCCAGTAAAAGAATTTTCAGTAATGTACAATGCAGTAGGTGCTAACTATTTTAGTTGGTAAAGTCTTTAGAAGTTTTTGCCAAGGATCTAGGTTAGAATTGCACTCACATAAGTCTTTGTACGTCATATGCCCCAAAAATAAGGTAAAGTGGAACCATTTTTGAGATTATGTTATCAAGAAAAGTACGAACTGATTTATTAGCACTTAGCGATTGTGATGTCCACATGAAGATTTGTTTTTATGTGAATGAGATGTTTAGCATATTCCACATCACTAGTCAACACATTTAAATTATGATTGCCTGAGAGCTGCTTGCTAATTAAATTAACTTGATTTACTTTTCATGAGCTTTAATGGTGAGCTGATAAGCAACCAATTCAATCAGCTATGAGTTCAAGTAAAACAAGTATAAATCCACTTAACATAAATAAAATTAAATTTTCTATGGAGCAGACTCTATGACAGTATTGCATCAAATATGCATTGTCTTATGAAGTAGAATTACGAACTTGTATGGATAAGCAAAAACATTCAATGCGAGACAATTTGCGCTATTGGAGTTTTCAGCCAAAAAATTTCCTAGCTGAGAACGCAATAGTCATTTTCGTCATTCATTAACCTATCAACCCTGCATGTGGAAATTAAATATTTATCCCAAACTTTAAAATAGGATGATGCTAAAAACAAAACATATAATGAAAGCATCATTGCATGGGCAATCATTTAATGGTAAAACAACAAAGACATCAACCAAATTAAATGTAATATTTTATACATAAAATTACATACTTAATTTATACCAACTTCGATTTTCTTATTATGTCATCCATACTCATTGACAGCATATCATTAAAAAGAATAATGTGTAATATATTCATTTTTTTTTAAAATACATAAATTTAAGATAATAAAAAATAAACTTTATGTACCAATCCTTGAATGGTTACTTTTGTTGAAGAGACATTAAACAGTTCCAATCCTTTCCTTTTGGCCTACAGAAGGATTTTGTTTATGACAACGTCCTAGTTATGAATTTCTTGAAGATTGGGTGTACATCTTGTTAGATTTAATCGTACAAGGACACAAAAGGAGGGTGAATTGTGTCTACCAACTTTTTCAATTGTTTCAAAGCACTCATGAAAACTGTTTAGAATGTGTATTTGAAGTGAAGTAGAAACAAAGCTAACTGCGGAAATAATAAAGGAGACACAGTGTTTTTATATGAAAAACCACCTCTGACCCAATTGAGGAGTAAAATACATATCCTATCACTGTAGAATTTCAGCAATACTTTCACTAGATGGCCCAAACACGTTACAAATGTAACAATCACACAAGTAACTTAGTCTACCCCAAGACCCTAGTTACAAACACCACGTCCAATGTCTCCCAAGACTTGGTCAAACTCTCACGAACACCACGTCCAATGTCTCCCAGGACTAGGACAATCTCCTACAAACACCACGTCTAACGTTTCCTAAGACTTGGATAATCTCTTATCTCACTGATAGAAAAGAGATAATAACACCTTACTTGAATACTTTCAAACAAGTTGAATGTAAGGTACAATATAATCCCTATTATGCCATATTGAAACTCGATTTAGAACTCTCTTTGAAGGTTTTTCTCATAGAAAATTTTGACTCACAAAAATAATTTTTAACCCTTGGAAAACCTTAAAAAACCTTCAGGGAAAAAGGCAACTTAAATAGAAGAATGTGTGTGAGTGGGAAAGAATAACAATTCTCCCACTAAGTGCTTGTGGCGCATGAATAGGAAGAAGTGAAAACCACTTCTTCGAACTGATCAACTCCAACAGTCAATCCCCCACATTTCTCCACTATCTTAGCCACTCCCTAAAAAGTAGGATTAATTACTTGATAAATATTCTGCCCTAAAAAGTAGGATTAAATCTCTCAACATTATTTACAAAGAAAGAAACCGTTTTAAACTCAACTGACATCAAAAAAATTAATCCCAATTATTTCATAAAATTCGACAGTCAAAAATCATTTTTAAAACATTGAAACTCATTTTTTATTTTCCCTCAAAACACTACAGGCCTGACTTCTCAAAACTGTTCTGAGGCAGTGTTCTAAGATACCTCAAAACTATTCAAAGCAAACGCTAAGTCAGAGACCTTCTAATTAACATATTAACAAAAATCTAAAAGAATAAAGCACATACGCCTTGCACATGTATCGACTTTGATGCTCTACACTCATTCGAACTGCTCCAAGTATTTTCTTGATCTTGTCTCAAATACAACTCAAGCACAGCATATTGACTAGTACATTTGGATTCTTATCATTAAAACCTTACACATTAATTGGGTCAACAATTTTTCCCTTTTTGATGATGACAAACCAAGTGACCATTAGTCGTCATCAATGACAGGGCAAAATACAAAAGTGCCAATTACGTTTGTGCCAAAAAAGTTTATGCAATCCACAGAAGAGAGAGAGCAAGAGTTAAGAGGTCAACTTAAAACTAGGCAAATCAATCAAAACGAGGTTATACTCATCTTCCCCCTTTTGACATCATCGAAAAAGGTGAGTAGACCGGAAGTTGGAATCCAGTGTGAATGCAATCACCACCAAAGTGGTAATGTGGAAAATAACAGTGATAGACTCAAGTGTACAACACAGTAATGCTAAAGGCCATCAAGTTGCGCACAAATAAGTAACACATTGAACAAGCAAAGGCGTAGCATAAATGCAAAAAGCATCCAGGAACAGTCAGAAACCACCATAAGTCATTTGCACAACCAAGTGTTTCAAAAGAAGAATGAATAGCAATGTTGGAAACATGGAACATGGACAAATTAGGTAGAGGAAGATGGAGAAGAAAATTTGTCCATGAGGGCAGAAATGGCACTTAGGAGATCCCCATGACGTTTCACATTGAGGGCTTTTTCCTCTATAAGCGCCTGCTTCACTTCAGCTATCTCCCTTTTCAAATGGATCTGCCCCTACAACAATGTATCGAATGTAGGAGCACTTGAGGTGGAACCCTCACTAGGAACAGGGCCAAAGGGTGTTTGGGGCCCCTATTCTGAAACTGCACTGCCTTTTGTCACCTTGAAACCACACCTAATCAAGGTACTGCTTCCAATCTCATCACTGACCTGATGGCCCACTCTCTTTCACAAAGAAATCCCAAGTTTCTCAAATACTGAATTCAGTAAGAACCCATACCCCAGGTCGTAATCTTTAGACGTGTTAGCTATTCTCACAATATGGCTAACCATGATAGCGGGCAAGTTAATTTGCTTACCACGATTCAACAAATAAGTGTAACACATGTCCATGGGGTCAGCAAGGTTGCACCCATGACCTCGGGGAACTATATTCTTAATCACAAACCAAAACAACAACCGATGCAATAAAGTCATTTCCCCCTTTCTTATAGACCGGGACTTAGACAGATGAGGCCTTTGGGCTAGTCTCTGGGTCAATTCCAACAAACGCTTATCACCAAGTACGCTCTTGTCCTCATGGACATACATATCAAAACCTTCCGATGACACCCCAAGCAACTCACCTAAACCATTAGCATCAAAACATAGCTTATGACTATTAACTATGCTTGTCACCACCCCATTGGTGACAACACAGTTCGCATAAAACCTAGCCAACTCTGGGACAAAACAACCTCTTTTAGTGTTTGTGAAAAGGTCCAACCAACCCTGTGCCTCTAACTTCTTTAAAAATACTCCAAGGCCCTTTTCCTAAAATTAAGACACTCTAACCACCTTACCTTGAACCACAGATTTATGAAGGAAATGCTCGTACTTGTCAGTAGCTGTCATATTTTTTCTAACTTTCTTTTTCTTTGGTTCATCTCTTTCTTCAACTAGTTCTGACACCTGTTCTGGGGCATCCGGTTTTCGGGCAGGTTTTGTGGATGGGAGCGAAGACGATTTTTTGGGAGGAGAAGAGGTTGGTCTGATGGATGTTTTGGTGGATTTAAGGGCTGGTTTTTTCTTCTTGACAACGCTTTCAACTTTATCTTCTGGAAGGAGTAAAGCCATGGGAGGACCCGAGCTACGATTTTGAGGTCATGGTGAGGGGGCAGTGATGGGTGTATTGGGTGAGGTTATAGTCTTTCTTTGACGTTTAGTAGCTAATCCTATTGGTTTAGTCTTTGTTTGGGGGATAGTCTTGACGGTCCTTTTGAACTGAAAGATTGATTCAGACTCATCAATGTCGCCAGTATCACCAACCAGATTATCATTAAAAGAAGAATCCTCAACAACATTTTCAACACCCATACCAACAAAATCCTTAAACTTGCTAGCTCACTCAGACTTATTTCTCACTTTTTTTGACTGGGCCACAATCGACTTATACACCACCATCTCCTACCCTGTAATCGGGTTTACAGAGGGTATCATATCAAGATTCAAGCCCATTGACTGTAAGTCTAGACTCTTCAAGAACCCCAAAATGGAAGGAATAACAGAAAAAGAAGGTGAGGGAGTGACATCCATACCCATGGTGACCTCGTTCGGTGGTGGAGATGACGGTGATGCTATTGCGGTACTCATCCAACTTGCTCCCCTTTTTCTTGATAATTGATCACGTAGTGAATGCAGGTGAGAAGTCTTGTGCCCGGATGATGCTTTGTCGCCACGAGTTCGTGTCATTTTGAAGAACAGAGGAGGAATGAAGTTAGGGTTTTGATGGGTTTAAGGAAGAAGGAGGTTGTTGATTTCTTTTGTGGGAAAGAGAGAGAGATGGACGGATGGGTTTATAGGAGAGAGAATGGGAGAAGTTAATGTTAAAATGTTTTGGCCGAAAAACGAGGAGGTTTTGAAGAGTTTTATTTCGGCCCCTTTTTGAAGAGAGAGAATTTTTGCATGCAACACATCATTACACACTAGGTAGACTACAAATTATAGGTTAGGTGCAATGAAGGAGCAAATCCAATTTCCAACATACGTTCAACAAAGCAATTTGATCAGCACATGATATAAACAGTGGTCAAGTTTGTTCCTAGAGCCTGTTCTTACTGCTAAATGTTCAGTGACAACAGACACTAAGGGCAATATCATTAGATCTCAACGAATGTCAGCATGTTATATTTCACATATAGCCAATAACAGCACAAAAAATGAATGCATCCATTGGATCAATTTATTTGGCCTAAAACCCTTAACGAGTCCATCATTGGGGGTTAATCAAACATGCTCAAGTCCTTCTAATCATACCCAATTCAAATTTATTCCTCTCAAACTGTTCTCTGCTCAGTGCTTTGGTAAAAATGTCAGCAATTTGTTTATCGGTGGTACAAAAATTCATTGAAATTAAGCCCTTTTTAATATTCTCTCAAAAAATGATGGCGTATGTCAATATGCTTAGTCCTTTTATGTTAACATGCGTTTTTGGCAATGTGCACTCGTGTTATCACAAAATATGGGAATGCATTCCGTGTCAACACAAAAGTCCTTGAGTTGTTGCCGGATCCACAATAGTTGAGCACAACAAGAAGTAGCCGCTACATACTTAGCTTCTGCTATGAACATGGCAACAGAGTGCTGTTTCTTAGTTATTCAGGAGACCAAACAAGGCCTGAGAAAATGAGCCATACCTAAGGTGCTTTTTTCATCAACCAAGAATCCAGCATAATCAGTATTTGCATCCCCAATGAGGTTAAAATTGCACCATCGAGGATGCCATAAAGCTAAGTCAGGGGTATGTTTCAAATATCTCAAAATCCATTTTACAGCTTTCAAATGTGTTTCTTGAGGATTTGACTGAAAACGGGCACACAAGCCAACACTGAAAACTATGTCAGGTCTACTGGCGGTTAGGTATAGAAGCGACTCTATCATGCCCCTATAGGATTTTTCCTCAACTGAAGGACTCCCATCATCCACAACCAACCTGGTTGAAGGAGAGCTGGGTGTGTTTATTAGCTTAGCCAATTCCATTCCAAATCACTTAATTAATTCCTTGACATATTTTTGTTGATGTATCATAGTTCCATTTGAGGTTTGCTTGATTTGTAAGCCTAAGAAAAAGTTAAGCTCTCCCATCATGCTCATGTCAAACTCACTCCTCATCAATTTTGAAAATTCATCACATAAATAACTGTTGGTTGCACTAAATATAATGTCATTGACATATACTTGCACAATCAACAAATGTTACCCCTTTGATTTGGGAAACAGGGTATTATCAACCTTGCCCCTTTGAAAACCATTATCGATTAAAAGTTTTGACAAGCATTCATACCAAGCTCTAGGAGTTTGCTTTAAACCATAAAGAGCTTTGTCAAGTTTAAACACATGGTTAGGCAAATTATGATTTTTAAAACCAGGGGGTTGGCTTACGTATACCTCTTCCTTAAGGTTTCCATTGAGGAATGCACTCTTGACGTCCATTTGGTACAGCTTGATTTCCATGTGGGCTGCAAAAGCCACGAAAGTACAGATAGCCTCGATCCTTGCAACAGGTGCAAATGTTTCCTCATAATCGATCCCCTCTTCTTGGTTGTAACCTTGAACCACCAACCCGGACTTGTTTCGAGTGATTGTTCCAAACTCATCCAATTGGTTCTTGAACACCCACCTGGTACCAATTAATCTGTCCTTATGCCGTGGTTTAAGGTGCCAAACCTTATTCCTTTTGGACTGATGAAGCTTTTCTTGCATAGCAGTAACCTAGTTAGAATCTGCAAGAGTTTCATGAACATTGTTTGGCTCAATGTTAGATAAAAAGGCATAGAAAGCACAAAAGTTTCTGAGTTTAGATCTGGTTTGCACCCCTGTGTTAATGTCAGACGCAATCTAGCAAAAAAAGTACGAACTCTAGTGGTTCCAGGGTCGTGGAGTAAATGGATCCACAGACACGTTCTCCAATCTCTCCTAGATACTTGGTGAAACAGGTTCTGAATATGTTATGAAGCCTATTCCCAAATCAGTTCGGGATGGATCAGGTTGAGTTGGCCAGTTCTGTTCCAAATTAGGTTCAGCAATGCTTCCCCCTAACTGTTTGCTCCTTGCCCACCTTTCACACTATCAGATCCAAGACTTGGTTCACCTTTAGAAGCCTTACCATTATCTATCATGGAGCTTTGAGTGAGCGAGAGGTCGTTTCTCACAAGGCCAAGTTCGAACTCTTCGTCCTATGTATCATGCCCAGTCAAGGAGTTAGTCTCATCAAATAATACATGCACACTCTCCTTAGCACACAAGGTCCTTTTGTTAAACACTTTGTATGCCTTACTGTGTGAGGAGTACCCTAAGAATATGGCTTCATCACTTCAACGGTCGAGCTTTCCTAAGGATTCCTTCCCATTATTGTTCACATAGCATTTACAATCAAACACCCTCAAGTGCTTAATATTAGGTTTTCAGTCCTTTGAAAAGTTCATAAGGAGTCTTGTTAAGTATGGGTCTGATCATGCATCTATTAATAATATAACACGATGTATTCAGTGCCTCAGCCCAAAAGTTCCTCGGAAGACTACTAGCGACAGGCATAGTCCTAGTCATGTCCTCTAGAGTATGATTTTTTCGCTATACCACCTCGTTTTGTTGGGGTGTTCTGGGGGCAGAAAAGTTGTGATCAACACCATGATCATTATAATAATCAATGAAGTTTGAGTTTTCAAATTCTTTCCTATGGTCAGACCTAAGACTTACCAATGAGTGTCCTACTCTCTTTTTAATTTTCTTAATGAACGCAAGAAACTTTTCAAATAATTCATCTTTCGATGCTAAAAATAGAGTCCAAGTGAAACAAGAGTAATCATAAACTATAACAAACACATACCTCTTCCCACCTCTACTTGTGATCCTCATAGGACCACAGAAATTGACATGTAGTAGTTCAAGAGGTCAGGAAGTGCTAACACAGTTCTTTGACTTAAAAGAAGTCCTAACTTGTTTTCCTCTAGCACAAGCATCGCCCACCTTGTCATCATTGTACTTGATGGAAGGTAGTCTGAATACTAGGTCCTTAGAAATGAGTTTATTCAAAAAGAGAGGCTTGCATGACCTGGCCTCTTATGCCAAAGCATAACATCGTCATCAAGAGCACTTAAACAAGTCAAATGATTTTGAGAAAGTAAAAGAACACATGCTTTTTAGTTTTTACACATTGTTGTGTCGCTTCCCCCACAGCACAACATCGCCAGATTTGATATTGGTAATCAAGCATTAATCTAAAGAGAAACTAATGTTATCACATAATCGAAACACACTTAGTAAATTATGTTGTAAACCGTCCACCAAGTACACATTATCAATAGAGTGAGAGAGTGATTTACCTATCCTACCTACATCGATAATTTTCCCAGACTTGCTATTTCTAAAGACCACACTCCCTCCATCAAAGGCTGCAAGTGAGAGGAAGTTTGAGCTATCACCCATCATGTGCCTTGAGCAACCACTATCCAAGAACCATAGTCGGTTGCCCCATCTCACTTTAGCCTGCAAAACAGCTAAGTGTTAGTCTTGGGAATCCAGATCCACTTGGGTCGCATTTTCTTTGACATAGAGGTTAACTCACCTTTTCTAATCCACATTTGTTTAACATATAGTGAGTTTCTCTCCACTGCCTTTTTCTCAAAGGACAAGTATACCGATAATGACCAATCTTTCTATAGTAAAAACAAATTATATTTTCTTGAAGTCCAACATATTTTTTGTTTATTGGTTTAATGACATGCCTATTCACAAATCCTAGTCTCTTTTTGTTTCAGCTATGGTGAGTGTCTAGCCAATTAAGCGCTTCTAAGGAACTGTTCCAGTGCCTGTTCTGAGCAAGATCAGATTCAGCCTTATGGGCCTTTTCAAGCAGCTGGTTGTTTTCGCTCACTAAGAATTCTAGCCTAAGTTTCAGGTCTAGGGACTCACTTTCCATCCTTAAGAGATTAGTGTTAAACACCTTCTCTCTCGTGTTCATGAGGTTCTTAAGCATGTCAAGGTCTTTACATAAGGCAAGGGTCTTTTTATCTACCTTAAATTTTTCACATTTGAGGATTTTATTCACACGTTCAAGTTCTTATTTGTTCCTTTCAAACATTCTAACATCCTTTTTTAATTCAGAACAAACATAATTAAGTATGCAATTTTCAGCATTTGTTGCATCATATTCATCCATTAAAGTAAGCAATAATTCCTCAATTTTGACTTTACTAAGACCATGTACCTTATCATTGAGTTGGGATAAACTTTCGTCTGGTTCAAAGTTCGATTTAGACTCACCTCTGGCCATGAGAGCCACTGCTGCTGCTTCTTCTTCTTCTTGTGAGCCCTCTTCTTCCTCCGAAGTTTCACCCTATGCTGCCATCATAGCCTTAGTGCAATGCCTTGGGGAACTGCTTTGTTGCGGCCTCCTGTCACAGTTGCGGAATTGTTTTGACCCCTATTCTTCCTTCTACATAGGGCAATTCTTCACGATGTAATCATGTTTCCCACATCTGAAGCAACCCAAGGATTGATCATGATCACTGCTCCTTGGCTTGCTAGTACTTCCCTGCTTGAAGTTCCCTTTAGCCTTCTTGAAGAATTTCTTGAACTTCCAGGTTATCATGGCCATTTCTTCATCATCCAATTCTGAATCATCACTTTCCACAGCCTTTAGAGGAAAGTCTCGGTCTTTCTTTGTTTCTCCTTCACTTGGGAGCTTTTTCTCAATTCGTATATGTGAAGGTTCTCAAAGAGCTCATCCAAAGAGATCTCGTTCATCTTCTTTGTTTCCTAGATGGCTGTAACTTTCATTTCCCACGATTGAGGCAAAAATCGTAAGATCTTCTTTACCAATTCTTCGAAGGTAAAGGATTTCCCCAACGCTTTCATCTCATTGGTGATGTAGGTAAAATGAGTGCACATATCCATCACCGTCTCTTTGTCTCTCATTTCGTACAGCTTGTATTTTCTCATTAACAACTCTATCCTAGACTGTTTGACCTGGTTGGTTCCTTCATAAGCCATGCGAAGGGCAGTCCATATCTCCTTCGCAGACTCACACTCTGAGATATAGGTATACTCGTCTGGTCCAAGATCAAAGTACAGCAGCTTCTTGGCCTTAACGTTTTTCTTCATCTTTTTGAAGTCACCTGAGTCAAACGCATTTGGCTTCTTAGGAGCGGTCTTGCCATCTTCCATGGTCTTCATTGGAATGTAAGGACCATTCTTAATGATCATCCACAGCTCGCAGTCATCAACCTGAATGTAATTGTCCACATGATTCTTGCACCAGTTGTAATGTTGTCCATTGAAGTATGGTGGTCGAGTCACAGATTGACCCTCCAAAATTCCTTGTGGTGCTCTCATCTTTTTAGGATCTCTCAAGGTGTCAACCTATGTATGAGAACTTTTCTCTGATACCACTTGTTAGATTTAATCGCACCAGGACACAAAAGGAGGGTGAATTGTGTCTACCAACTTTTTTGATTGTTTTAAAACACTCGTGAAAATTGTTTGGAATGCATGTTTGGGGTGAAGTAGAAACAAAGCTAATTACAAAAATAATAAAAGAGAGACAGTGTTTTTACATGGAAAACCACCTTTGGCCTAATTGAGGAGTAAAAACCATAACCTACCATCGTAGGATTTCAGCAATGCTTTCACTAGACGGGCCAAACACATTACAAATGTAACAATTATACACATAACTTAGCCTCTCCCGAGACCCTAGTTGCAAACACCACGTCCAATGTCTCCCAAGACTTGGACAATCTCTTACAAACACTACGTCCAACGTCTCCCAAGACTTGGATAGTCTCTTACAAACACTATGTCCAATGTCTCCTAAGACTTAGACAATCTCTTATCTCACCGATGGAAAAGAGATAACAACACCTTACTTGAATACTTCTAAATAAGTTGAATATAAGGTACAATACAATCCCTGTTATGCTAATATTGAAGACTCGATTTTCCACTCTCTTTAAAGATTTTTTCTGATAGACAATTCTGACTGACAAAAACAATTTTCAACCCTTGGAAAACCTTAAAAACCCCTGAGAGAAAAAGGTAACTTAAATAGAAGAATGTGTTTGAGTGGGAAAGAAGAACAACTTTCCCACTAAGTGCTTGTGGCGCACGAATAACAAGAAGTGAAAACAACTTCTTTGAACTGATCAACTCCAACAGTCAATCCCCCACATTTCTCCACTGTCTTAGCCACTCCCTAAAAAGTAGGATTAATTACTTGGTAAACAGTCTTCCCTAAAATTAGGATTGAATCTCTCAGCATTATTTACAAAGGAAGAAATCATTTTAGACTCAATTGACATCAGGAAAATTAATCCCAATTATTTCATGAAATTTGACAGTAAAAAATCATTTTAAAAATGTTGAAACTTGTTTTTAATTTTTTGGGCTCAAAATACTGTGGATCTGACTTCTCAGAACTGTTCTTAGGCAGTGTTCTGAGATACCTCAAAATCATTCAAAGCAAACACTAAGTCAAGGACCTTCTAATTGGCATATTAACAAGAATCTAAAAGATAAAGCACATACAAAACCTAAGACTCTTGTTATCAGCTGCACTCCTTACACATGTATCGACTTTGATGCTCCACGCTTACTTGAAATGCTCCAAGTATTTTTTGGATCCTGTCTCAATACACAATTCAAGCACAGGATATTGACTAGTACATTTGGATTGTCATCATCAAAATCTTACACATTAATTGGGTCAACACATCTCATTAAAGGGGCAATTGGATATTGCTTGACCACTATATTTGTATCTAAAATCAATATACTAGAACCCAAAGGTGTAATATTTAATTCTCTTTGCGAAGAAGATTTGAATTTTTGAAGGAACTATATTTGTTTTCATTCACGTACAAGATTTGCACCACTAAACAACCTTTTTGCCCACTGAAGTTGTTTAATGACTAGCATATGGGACGCTGTAGGTTTTCGTACCAATCATTGTTGGATTTCGTTTTTTGTTTGTAATTAAAAAAGTAAGTAGATTTTGCTGACCATTAGACTTGTATCTAAAATTAATGTGGTAGAGCCTAGATGTGTACCAATATCAATTCAAATCCATTAGCAAAGTAGATATGAATTTTCTAAGGAATTGTACTTGTTTTCATTAGTGCATAGTGTTTGCAACACTGAGGGCCTGCTTTATCCCTTGTTAAACTCAGTTGATAAATGGTAGAATTGGAAAAATGTTGGGAAAGATTGGTAAGAGTTGGAAGGATTGACATTTTTTAGAATGATTAGTAAAGATTGGTAAAGATAGGAAAAGGTTGGCAAGAGTTGGAATTTTTTTAGAGGTGGAACTAACCATTATAAACAATGACATTGTGTTGGATATTATCTGAATTATGATCAACATATCTTGAACCCAATGCGAGAAAAATCGTATTATATAACCTATGAATATCTCTCTAGGCGCACAAAGCTAAATAAGATGGCGCACTAAAATTTTATTTACTTCAAGAATTATGTCACTGTGTATATAATACTCGCCTAAAAATTAGTAGGGAAATTAATGCGACCAATTTTTTTTTCCATGCTTCAAGTGTTAGCTCCCAAGCAAGCACATCAATATCCTACAAAATCGTAGAATATATGTTCAAAAAATGTGCACCATACAAAAACCGAAAGTAACTAAAATTGAATATCATGTAGAATCATGTAATAAGCCCCCCCACTCGTATTACTTCCAAACTCTTGATTCATGTATGTGTAGTCATCTCCCTTAGTATCACTTGAACATAAAGTCCAACATAAATGACAATATCTTTTCTCATAATTAGTAAGCATGGCCTCTATAACTAGCAGCCATTCAGGTTTAAGTTTAATCTCCAAATGTGCATCGCATTGCAACTACAATATTGAACACTATTGTTACTGAATATTCTTAACAAAGTGTAGTAAGTTTATAAATTAGTGAAATCATTGAGCATATATAAATGAATAAGAGTGCTAAGTGACACTACCACATTTTGTGTGTCCCCTCTTTATTTCTATAAATGTTGAAGCAACTCTAAGGACACAAGTTTTGTTGACACATTGATAACAACAATAATATAAAAACAATAATCAAAACAATCATCTTCCTAAATATTTTTAGGGACTTCTCCATCGAAAAATTTCCCCTGTTGAAGAATTCACCAACCTCTCCATTATTGTTTGCCCTATTGACTAAAGTTATAAAGATCATACTAGCCACCATACTGTTGTGTTACTAGAATGAGATGTTTTGGATGTGTTTACAATTGTGCCTGGGTTAAAAAAAAAAACATTCACATTGTAACAAATTTAAAGTTTTAAATTTTTTTTCCTAAAAAATTTAGTTCGTAGTGATATTTGACTGCTATAGACTTAAATCGCTCGGTGCTAGCTTGTACCACCGGATATTGGGTGTTACAAAACATTATTACAGTATTTTAGCACTATATAACCATGCAATTATTATCTTTTTCACTGGTATGGTACAGTAAATATTCGGCAGTTCAGTGTGGTATTTATATACCCGTTACGTAAGATTTTGCATCCACTTTGTTTCTCTTCATGTTAAACAAAATATTGTTGACATAGTTTATTACGTATTTTATTATGAGAAACAATAGCTAAATCCAATCAATTCGAGATAATATTGTATTAATACTAAAAATCTTGAATTTTCTTTGAAATATCTATAACCTAGAATATGAAAATGAAAAATAGTTGAGAACTTTATGGTATAATTACTTCAAGCCATTCTTGGCACTTCTAGTAAAGCAACTTGCTTCTTCAAACTACTTTGCTTACATGTGCAACAATATCCACATAACCTTGTAATTGTGCATTATTAATCTCTCCTTTTGTTTCTCTTTTTTCTTTGTTGAAATTCATAGATGAGAGTCCAACAAGGCTGGGATTAATTATCGATCACCCAAAAGATGCTTGTGAATAACAAACTTGACACGTTCTATGAGGATCTATCTTTCTTGCCCTCTCTTTGGAATTATTTTATCAGAATTTTGGTTAGTGTATTTCCTTTCTAAGTTTGTTGGGATTATGTATTTGATAGAGATATGGCATAGTGGTGAGTTTTCGAGAAAGGGTGTGACATGAGGAACAAATTGATATAAAATATTAGATTAGTAGGTTGCATTTGC
>NCQV01089516.1:2444-16058 GCA_002740545.1 Lophocereus schottii | reverse complement strand
TAGGCAAGTTCTATGTTTTCGGCCACTCAGGCTGTGGCTAGGGTTTCTGGGTTGGTAGAGGTCGAGCCTAGGGTTCGGGGTAATCAAAGAATAAACACAATCATGCTTTTAGGATTCAATGTAGCATACAGAATCATGCTTTTATCAATTATATAGTATAATTGCGAAAAATAAACTAACTATTCGCATAATCAAAGCATGCCTGAATTAAAAGGCATACTTAGCCAAAAACATGCTTTTAAGAATCCTATTCAGCATAATTTACAAAATTAAATGAGCTAATCGCATATAAATCACGATTGATTTAATCGGAGTCAAAACCGAGCAACAATGTCTTTGATACCACCGTTGGTAAATAAATGACTAACCTTTCGGAGTGTGAAAGTGTAGCGATTTCGTTGCTCCGGGATTGCCTACAAATTGTTGAACTAGGACTGACGGTGGCTACTAGAGTCACCGTAGTTGTCACGTCCCAAAGTTGAACCCGAATGATACTACGTCCCAAAGTTGAACCCGAATGATGGCGAGGCTAGCGTGAGAGGAGGGCAGAGAGATTTAGGATTGCTGTTAGGTTTCTACCTCGGATACATAATTAGGTCCCTAAATCTCTTATGTATAGGTTTGGTATCTTAATGGGTATCCACCACTTAGGAGGATTAGTAGCCATTTAGCCCTAACAATTAGGGCTGCCTAACAGAAGTATTGGAAAAGATTGGGAAGAGTTGAAAACTATTGTTCTTTTAAAACATTGGTAAGAGTTGGGAAAGATTAGGAAGAGTTGGTAAATCTGGATTGACAATCGAAAAGAACAGGATTGAATTTGGAACTTGAAACTGGAATCTGGAGAAGTTGATGCATATTCCATTGATTAGAAAATGGGATACACTTCACTTGTAGGAATTTTTACATCTTGGTGAATTGTTGAGATGAGTTTTTGTTAAATTTTCATAGATAATGTTGAATTTTTTCGACTAATTTATATTTTGTTGAGGATAATTGAATTTGGCGAACTAAGATGTGCTGTTTGGTTATTTTTGCTTCGATTGAGTATTTGTTAAGTGCTTAAAATTGTCCCGTGTAGAGTTGCAGTAAGTTCATATTAATAGTAGAGGTCGGACTGGAAGTTGAGTGCCAGGAATAGTATATAGTTTGACACGGCACGGTTCAAATCCTTCTGCCTAACCACATCCTCAGAATCATCTCTCTTACATTTTCCCATTACTACGTCGCCGGAGCTACTGCAGCTCTAAGAAGGATCCTTTCCTTCTGCAGTAATTTTCTGGTCTACAATTCTATTTCATAAATTTAACTGCCCCTTGTGCGGTTTTCTAGTATATCTTTTGAATTGTTTTTATGTGATCGTAGATGAAATTCTCTTAGCTTCATTGTCATCACAAAGCATTTTGCTTTTTCAGTTATTTTTTTTTTCAACAATTTCGTTTTTGGTGAGTAGTTCCTTTTTCATCTTGTAAGGTGACATACGTGCAGTTTATATTTGTGTTATTGATCTTAGTGGCCAAGTAAGCTATTCAAGACTACAAATCAGGGCGAGTTTATAATTAAGATTGCCATTTTCCTTTTTTCAGGGGCTTGATAATCGTATTGTTGGATTTTGCATGGTAAACACGGATGGCTAGGGTTCAAATTCATTGCAAGAACCTAAATTCACAATGGATTGTTGTCACTCGAATGTACACTACAGGCGCAGTGGAGAAAGATTTATTAGATGTGTCAATTAAACAAATATCTAAAATTATAATGTCTTATCCTAAAGCAGGATTGGATGTTGCGCTTGATCATAGTGGTGTTAAAGTTACACCTGAGATAGTTGAGAATGTTCTAAAGAGATTTGAGAATGCAGGCATGTTATCATACCGGTTCTTTGAATGGGCAGGCAGGCAACGTAACTATATGCATAGTGTTGAAGCATACCATACAGTGATTGGGTCTCTGGCCAAAATCAGGCAGTTTGATATCATGTGGGGTCTTCTAGGCACTATGCGGAACAGAGGGCTGCTAAGGACTGAGACATTTTGCATCATAATGCGTAAGTATGCTAGGATGCAGAAGGTTGATGAGGCCCTTTATACCTTCAATATCATGGAAAAGTACAATGTAACACCAAATCTCACTGCATTTAATGGGCTTTTGAGTGCGTTGTGCAAGTCAAAGAATGTGAGGAAGGCCCAAGAAAGCTTTGATAAAATGAAAGAGCAGTTTTTACCTGATTCAAAGACTTACAGCATATTGCTTGAAGGATGGGGCAAGGAACCAAATCTGCCAAAAGCAAGAGAGGTCTTCAGGGAAATGGTCCGTGTGGGTTGCAATCCTGATATAGTGACTTATGGCATAATGGTTGACATCCTTTGTAAGATGGGAAGGGTTGATGAAGCACTTGATATTGTTAAGAGCATGGATGATAGTGGTTGTAGGCCCACATCTTTTATTTACAGTATCCTGGTTCATACATATGGCGTTCAGAATCGGATTCAAGACGCCATAGATACATTCTTAGAGATGGCTAAAAATGGTGTGAAGTCTGATGTGGTGGTATATAATGCTCTAATTAGCGCTTTTTGCAAAGTGAATAAATTCCAGAATGTATTTCGGGTTTTAAAAGAGATGAATGGGAAAGGAGTTAGACCTAATGCAAGGACCTGCAATATAATTTTGAACAGTTTAATTGGGCAGGGGATGACTGATGAAGCTTTTAGGGTCTTCCGAAAGATGATTAAAGTGTGCGAGCCTGATGCTGACACATATACTTTGATGATAAAGATGTTCTTTGAAAGACATCAGTTGGATATGGCTTTGAAGGTGTGGACGTACATGAAGTCAAAAAAGTTTGTACCAAGCATGCATGTTTATTCTGTTCTTATCAATGGGCTATGTACTATGGGCAAGGTCAGTGATGCCTCTATGTTTATGGAAGAGATGATTGAAAAGGGGATTCAACCATCAGTCATGACGTTTCGGAAGTTGAGGCAATTGCTTATAAAAGAAGATAGACGAGATGTACTTGAATTTCTCCAGGAAAAGATGAATCTTTTAGTCAAGGAGCCTTTATGTGATTGAAGGACTATGGATGCTATACCGCTCGAGAAATGCATGGATTGACTTAGAGATATGTATTATTCATCATTCCACTTTGGTGTTTCTTGTTGTTTAAGGATTGCTGTTGTTTTGCGATCCTATGACTATTGACATTTGGCAGCTAGATGTTGGAGCATGCACCTGGTTATCAGAAGTGGGCTAATGGAAGCCTCTTTTGTGTTTTCCTGTCCATGAGTTTTTTGGTCAACAACTGATGAGCCCGTGTATTCTTCTTGAGCCTTCTAGTTTTAGTGATAGGGGAAGTTTCCTTCTTTTTTCTTTTTTTTTGGGGGCGGGGGGTTGTCAGCGTAAACAACTGGATAAGCACAATTAGATTGAGAGTGCAATAAATGCTTTCCCCAAGAAGAATGACGGCGTGCTGCTGGATCTTTTGGTTAGTAATTAAACTCTGTTATAATTGTCTGTTACTACGTAAATCTGTTATATTCTTTGTTCAGTATCATTTTCGTTGTCATAGTCAAAATATTTTTTTTTTTTAAAAAAAGAAGAAATGTTCTCACAGTGGTGTCTTCTCTCCCTTCTCTTTATAATTGAATCTTGACTGGTAACTTTGTGGAGACCTTTGACTAGTAACTTTGTAGAGACCTTCTAAGCAAACTGCCGAAAGTTGCTGATAGATATCAAATTAGTTTCTGAGTTGTGCACAAGTCCAATGAAAGCTCCATCTCTAAGTTGAAGGAATAACGTACACTGATACAGAATGTTTTAGTTGATCCTCTCATTGATGGCATTCCTAATGGAGACATCATTGTGATTATTACTTCCAAAAGTATAGGCATGAAGTACAAAGCAGGAGCTTCTCAACTCAGCAAGAGCTTCTCAACTCAGTCCTGATATCATCCAGAGGCTGCCCTTTACTTAAGATCTCAGAAATTCTGTAACTTATGTCTTCCTCCATTTTTCCATGGTAGTTTGCTTAACACTTAGGTAACCACTGTTAAAGACCGGCTTATGCCATTATATCTCCTTAAATAGGAAAGAATGCAAATCTTTTTAGGTTATTGTGACTTTTCAGACCGAAAACTGGTAGCAGCATCAGTGTGTTGATAGTTGTTTCCCATCCATGATGTGGGAGGTTAGCAGCGCATGACTGCATCACTCTTGAGAAATATTTTTAGGCTCTAGAACCTTTTGATTGTTAATTATCACTTGAAGGAAGTGTTATTCCGTCTGCTGAACTCTGTATTTTCTATTTAGTAAAATGATACTGATTATTCAATACTCTAGTAGCAGTCATGAAGATTGCGTCAGACAAATTTCAACACTGCTATGCACAAAGGCAGTTTTGGATATGTGGTGGTCCAATATCAGATGAAATTTCAAGTATGCTTTGCCATTGTTCCTGCTGGTTTCTGACCCTTTGTCTTTCATGTGCACTTCCAAATCCTGCTCTGGACTCTGGATTACAAGTGCTTGCTTAACCTGTATTTGATCCTTCACTTTGCTCTCAAAAATGGCTCATTATTTCTTTGTTTTGCTTCTTTTTTCTCTGTTTGTGAGATAGTATTAGTGCTGCAGTTCATATTTTGGTTTTGAGTATTGGTTTTTGCTTATGTGAGGAACAACTGCAGGGAAGAACTGATTCCTGTTATTGTGCACTGCTCTCTGCAAGGCTTTCTTTATTTTGAGTTATTGACCTGCTTATTGCAACTATTAGTTAATTACATTTTCTGAATAATCTTGCGCTTGTTCTTGCTGGCACAATTTGTAATGTGTATTTGGTGCTTTGCTACTGGACTACTGAATGCATAACTGAAAACTTGTAAGTTTAATGATTGGTATTACAATTAAGTCTTATGTTGGTACACTTCCCTTTTTTTGTTCTTTTTTAATTTTCAAAGAAAAATCTCTAACCTCCTTCACCCTATCCACTGGTTCCCATGTTGAAAAACATGTTCTGCCATGTCCATGTACTACTCTACAATACAAGTGTTCGACATTGGAATTTGTTGGGTTTTTCTAGTTTTGTTATTTTCAGTTTGAAATGGAGTCAAGTGCCCACATAATAAGATAGTCTCCCACCAAGTGTTTTTTTGTTGTGTTTAAAGGCCCAAAAAAAAAGAAATTACCACAAGCTATCTAGTGGCTTCTGTCGCTCCCATAAAATAGCAGAAAATGAGGGAAATCTTCCAATCAGGGTTTGTTCTTTTCGTGGATAAATTAAGGGTTCCCACCCCATTTCATTCTATTCCCTTCTCTCTAACTCATTCAAGAGAAAATCTCATTCCTCCGCATTCTATACCATGCTTTCCAATCTTTTTCATTCTTTCCCGAAAAGAATTTCCCAACTCTTCCCCTTCCTTCCCACACTTCCAAGAAAAATATCATCCGTTCCCATTCGCTCTCTTTTTTCCCCATCCTTCCCATTCTTTCCTTTCCCATACCCATTCCTTCCCGGTGAAAAGAGTGGATGCAGGTGGTGCAACACTCCCTTGACCTAGAACTAGGACACTGTAGAAGTTTTGTGTTCGTTAATTTTGACCATCTATCTCTCTCTCTTACCAATCCATAAAATGGTGATTCAATCTTTCCTGGTTTGGTACGCAACCTTTTTTCGAGCTACTGTTTACTTGTTCTTCCTTATAGCTGCAAATTCCTCAGTGTGAATCCTTAACTGTGGGTAAGGATCAAGCAATCATGCTCTTTAAACGAACAGTTTCTTTTGTATTATTTCCAGCAATCGGGCTCATCACTTCATCGACGCCAAATCTTTGGTATTATGTTGTCTCAATTCATTTGGTCTACTCATTTGATATACGCCGAATCTCCTCTTCCCCTCCAAATTCACGGTGAATCTATTATCTTGCTTTAGATTTCTCGACAAAAGTGGTCAAATTGCATATTTGATCTAGCATAGGCCCTGAAACTCTAATGCGTTGTTGTCCTGCCACATTAAGGGAAAATGCAAGCGGTTGTGCTGGCTTTTCAGAGGTTATTCTAAACTGGGTCTTATTGATTAGCCCTGATGATTGCTCCTTAGGTTGAAATTGACGCATAAATTATTTTTTCAACTGGTTTTTGGCTGTACTCATAATGTGAAGTGATTCTATTGGTTACCATTTTGTGCTGTAGTTGGAGTAAATGGAGTTTCTCAACTGGTTTCTAGCGTAGCCACTTGTTTCTGTTTCTGCAAGAACCCATCGTTCAGATTCTATCTCCTCTGCCAGCCGCGACTCTCTTGGAGCTTCAAGTTGAGCTACTTGAGTTGCAGAATTGGGTTACGTCTATAAATCTCGGATCTCTTAAAGCTGTTTGGGTTTTTCTTGTTTGTTAAGGTCTGTTCAGTATTGAAGTTACAATCTCTCCTCTGGTGAACACTAGGAGCCAGTGTTTTCATGATTTCACTTGTCCACTAGGCAGAACAGGCGGGAGGTTATGAAGTTTACAAATTCTAAAGTTTAGTTGTGGATGAACTCATCAGGAAAAAACCTAGTTGTGGGATATGAGAGTTTGGTTTTGCAATTTGATATATCTCATTTTTGGTGGATATTATTAGGATTGGCAAAATTAAAATCTAGGTTCAGTATTTATTTGAATCGAACGATTATGCCAACTCCCACAATGGGATAAGCTTTCTTGGTGGGAAACTCATGCTGTTTTACATTATAAAATTTGAATAAAGTCGTCAAAATTTTGTTTAACGTTGGAGGCCCTCATGTCTATTATTTGAAAACAAACAATTGATGATTTCACCCCCTTTTTCCCGTGATTGATGAACTCAGGAAATCAGTTCATACAAATATGGCTGCTGCTAGCTTGTTTATATTCATCCATCTAGAGTGGCTGCTGCTATTGAGACTCAAAAGTGTCTTATGGAGTTGCCGCTTCGAGTGCTGTCTTTGTCCTGTTTCTCTGTCTCTCATTTTGGTGCCTAAACCTTTGAGTTTGGTGGATTTCAAGTTGTGGGTATAAATCTTTTCAAGTTCTGGTTTGAATATTAAGTAATTTCTCCCTGTCTATCTTGAATCAGATTTCACTTACCTGTATCCATGTTACAGGTATGGCTGTATAGCTTTGAGATTGGGGGTGATGAGCATTTCATTCTGGTTTCATTCAATTTTTCGTCCTATCAACTCGCACTCTATGGTTGGCTAGTGTCAGATATTTTCTATGATTGTTTCTCTCTATTTCCCCTATATCCTTGGAGTTTATTATTACCATTGAGCTTTACTCCTCACTAGTAGAAATGGAGTGAGTTGCCTGTACGTAATAAAAGGTGGCAAGGAGGAAGAGAATGTCATGGGAGGTAGGTACACATGCTGTTGAATTGCATTTTCTTGAATTTATGACATTGATTGGTAACTACATTGATTTGTTTCTTCTTAAATTCTCCCATGTGTATAAGATATCTCTGGCCAAGTAGGTAATATTTATACGTAACTGCTTCTGATGCGTTTTGAAGTACATGATTTGCCATTGCTAATGATACGATTCTCCTTAAAGTGCTGAAGCTTTCCATTGGTCCTAGCTAGTTTGTCTGCTGGTTTATGACAAATGCCGTCTCAAAGAATTGGTGACTTACGCAATTCTTTATTTGTTTTGTTTGGTGGATGTTGGTCACGTGCGGGCAATCGGTCACTTGTACTATTTCTTCTATTTCTTTTAGTAAGTTGTGATGTTTATTTAATGAGATGTAATAGAGATTTAGGGAGTCATAAAATATATTCTATGATCAATATGATTTACTGATCAATACTAACTATTCATAATCAAAATGAGCAATACTAACTATTCATAATCAAAATGAGCGAGCAAATAATATAATTAAACAATTAAACTTTTTTATTTATATTTTGAGGCATGATATTTTCCCTGTGAGTTGCACTATAACTTCTAGTTAGTTCTGTTAATATGCTTAGTGAATAAGACTTAAAATTTATCATATAATGTGTTATGATATATCTTTTGAATAACTCAAATAAATATTCTTTAAATGTATAAAGATGCAATATTTAAAAAGTTATATCTCTTGCATATCTGGTGTTGCTTAGTAATTCGTGTAATTATCATCTTAGGTATATGAGGGTATAGTACAGCTCGGATGTGCTCACTGCATCTAGTAATATTCATTAGTATATATGGTAATGGACAGAATCATTCTCTTAACTGTATAAAGGGATTTTAATGTTTTTTTAAAAAGAATTCTCTATGTTCTACTAAGAAATATCCATAGTAAATATCTAAATACCCAAGTAGTATTTAATTAAAAAAGGAAGGTGGTTTATACCAAAACTAACGAAGATACATAGTAAACATTAGTTCTAGGGCTTTAAAATCATTCCCTTAGGTGTAATTGACTTTTTAGTACTTGAAATACGTGTCATTGCTTTTTTGGGCTTAACTTTTTTTTACTTACTTTTTCAGCACTTTAAGGTTGGTGTTTTGATTTTGTACTACCTTCTGAATGATTATTTTAATTTTTTAATACCCCCGCATTGTTTGTTTTTGTACATTCGACCCAAAACTTTTTTTGAAATTATGAAAAGTTCCCAGAAATGAGTAGAAGATGCAAATAAGCCATTTGAAGATTTTTTTTGGAAAAGACAGTTTTGGCTGTTACTTAGATTTAGTCGACATTGGATTCTAGCATTCCTTTAACTTCTGGTTTATAGAAATTGCTCATCTCAACCAAATCTTCCCTAGATCAGGTACAATATAGATTCCTTTTGTTTGTTACCTCAGACTGTAGTTATTAATTAAGTTTTTTTTATACTTTTAAGAACACTAGATCTTTAATCAAGAAATTCTAATATTTAAGGCATGAGGGTCGATTGAATAATGTTCCTTATTGCAAAACTTCTTTTATTGAAAGCTTGAAAATGAAAATATTACAATGGAAAGTTGAAGAGGGAATTAAACTACTAAGATCGTCAGAAATACTTACTGATAGAGAAATGAAAATTATCGATTTATCTTTTTCTCAAGTATGCTCAAATTACCATGAACCTTCTCAGTATTCTTCTACTCCTTTTATAGAGAAGTTGGACTACATAAGATGCCCTGTTGGCTATAGTACACATTGATATTTTCACATAATTATACCTGCCCTCACATAACTGTATTCGATTGTATTATTTTCCTGACTTGACACGTGACAAACTACAAAAATGGTGCAACAGCTTTTCAGGGTACTTGACATGATTAGTCATTTATATTGAGATTTTGTGTGCTTTTATCTCCAGTAATGTCTTTCAGTCTATTATTATCGAGATAATCATCAAAATCTTCAACAAGTTGAATATGTTCTAGATCTTATTTTTAAAATAATTCATGAAGATATTTCTTTTCTTTTTCTGATAAGTGTTTTTCAGCTCCAACATCAAAGAAATAATCAAAGATATATTCTGGAGTAGCTTCTTCTACTTTTATGTAATTGTTGAAATCATTATGATAAATGAAAGTAGTGTTCTTGTAATGCATTGATGTTTTTCCTTGTTACGACACGATCACTAATCACTTCTTATTATTATGGAAACCATTCTTGACGTTGGTCATTGGAATCGTCTAAATCAACTAATTCAACAAGATAATAGGCTGGTTTGATCTTTTCATTTTCATACTCAATTATTGCACAATGTACCTCGACACACAGACTTTTATTATATGAAATTTTTGTTAGATCATTAAGGGAGGTGAGAATCTAATGGATCTTTTTAAACATGTATTATTAAAACTTAGTTTTGAAAAGAATAGGTACTTTTGATATGGGATTTCCATAACCTAAACTATTATTCCATATTCATAGGCTTTCGTGATGGGATCATCTGGGAAAATTGAATTTGATGGCACTCTAGTACCACCAACCTCAGATTTATAAGAAAAGAAGATCATAGTATTCAATGACTCCTAAATAACATAAGAATAATTATGATAGTAATCGATGTAGACTGCGTACTTATCATTGAACCATTTTCTTGAATATGGGAATTTATTTTTTCTTGAATATTATAAGGACATCTTCGGTAATTCATTTATAACTCTAAAAGGTTGAATATTTGTAGTATTTGTTAGGCGGAAGATAGCCAACCAAAGTATGATTTATTTTTTGTATGAAATTTGAAAATACCTATGAGAATTCTACTAGAAAGTGAAACTCGTTTTAGTAGTGATAACATTTCATTTTGAATTTTCTCATTTTCTGGCAGAAATTTTGCACTGATGATCACCATTGGTAAGCCTTCGAGTTAAACTATCATCCAGAGAATTCTTTGATTCCCATCGATGTTCAATAGAGAAACAAAACTAGTTAAACCATAATTGTCAATGCAGGAGTTCCTCTTGCGCTTGCATGTTTGATAAATTCTTTTTTACAAAATCATGTATTACTTGCAATCATTTCGAATAAGAAAAGGTTTCGGGGCTAAAAAGATTAAGAACTTTTCAATTCCTCTTATGACAACAAGGATTTCTTTTTCTGTCGTAGTATAGTTGTGTTCTGCTTTGTTAAACCTTCCATTGAAATATTTGCAGAGTTTTTCTCCTTCTTTGATTTTGAATATTAACTCTAGTGCTCATTGTTGGCATCTATCTTAAGAATTAAGTCATCTATTTAATTAAATAAATTAAGATCAAGAAGATTTTTATACATCTCTTTGAAGTTTTGAACAATTTTTGAATCGTTAGAGGTCCATATCCAACTTACTTTTTTCTTGAGTTTCCACTACAATGGTTTCCTCAATTTAGCAGATCTTTAATGAAATCTAAAATATAGGTAAGACATCCAAGAAATCTTTGTAATTGCTTCCTATCTTCAATTTTTTCAGAAAAATTTTCTTTTTTCTCTAGAATATACTTTTATAGGAGGATTTGTCCAGCTTTATTTCTAGACCTAAAAAATCGATTTCTTTTTGGCTTTTTCCAAGAATAATACTATAATCAATGTATTTTTAGGTGATAGTTAGGACATCATCTTTATCCTGACATCATCTTTATCCTCTTCTATGGTCTGTGAAAAGACAAGAATGTTATCGATGTAAACTAGGCAGTACTGATTAAAATCTTTGAAGATGTTATCAATACTTTTTTGAAATACTTGAGGTGCATTTTTAAGAGCAAATGACATTACTATCTACTCATAATGTTCTTGAGGGGCACTAAATGTTGTTAAATGAATGTCTTTGCAATCCATTTTCAAGAACCAAGAGGATCCTCAAATTCTATTCCAAAGAATTATTTTGTTAGGAATATAATAACCATCAAAGACATCATTACCATTAAGTTTTTTTTAATTGATTATCATTGTAACTTTTTCTCTTTTTTCTTCAGTATGACTTCTTACCATAAAAGCGATACTAGTGTGATGAATCTTACTATTCCTAATTAACCGTTTATCCAAAATTACTTTAATTTACTTGTCAAATTATTGGATATTTTGATGTGTATATTCGGATAATAGTGTTAGTACTTAATACAGTGATTTTACCAATGTCTTATCTTTGTTCCAAAATTTAAGTGGGTTATTAGAGTAGGGTTCTTTGCATAATTGCTATTGTTCTTATGCTCTTTAATAAATAATTCAAGTAGTGAATTTGTTAGTGCTATCTCTTGTTGTGCAAGTATCACCTTCTCACCATACTGAATGTGTATAAACTCAATTTTTTGATAAGTGTAAACTCTATTTAATTTATCAATAGAAATTAAGTGACTATTTATTGTGAATATTTGTTTTTTTAGTTTGTGTGTATGGAAAATATATCATTTGAAAATTATTTCCAATATTCATATTATGAGAGGGTTAATTAGCAGCCGATAGAATTTTCGTATAATGTATTGAACTCCTCATATTTCTATGCCTTCTATGGCTTTATTGTGGCTCATTACGCTGTTATCAGCCATCCTTGCTTGCAAAGGATGCTTGGTTTTTTTCCCACATAAATTATGAAAATATTAATATTTTTTCAAAACAAATAGAACAACCACTATCGATGTAGGCTTACAATTCATATCTATTATATCCGTATAAGCATACGTTTATGGGATATAGATGCTATTAACACTTGTATTGGTAACTTTATTACATATTTTCATAGTCATATTTTTAATTAATTCATCATCATATATTGGCTCATTAATAGATCCTTGTTTTGTACCTGATGATTTTTCTATTTAGACTCATAGTTCGGTCTACATTGTGCCTTGTGGGTTCAAAACTCATTCTACTCATTTCACGGGTCATACTAATTGTATTGTCTTCTTTGAGCTGTTCTTTAGTAGTTGAAGATCCTTCTCCCCATTCTGAGCGTGCGCTCAAACTTCTTAATGATTGAAGTTTAAGAGTAATTTTACCATTCTCATCAATTCTTATTACATTTTTCTCGTTGATTTTTAGCGCTAGATTTAGTGCTTCTTCCTTGCTAATCTCAAAATAATCTAAACTACCAAGAGTTTCTATAAGTTTGTTATTCTTCCTATTTTTACATTTATATGCATGATGACCTACTTCTGTTCGCCTAACACTTACAGATGTTTTTTCCTGCAGGACAATAAGCTACCTTTCTAAAAAATATTCGTTTTCTAGGGTTTGGTTTGTTATAATACTTTCTTTTATATTTTTCTCCCATTTGCTTGTTAAAGCTCTTTTTTTCATAAAATTTATTTTTTCTTCTCTTCTCAGATTCATTTCCCTATTGATGAGGATTATTCCAGCAAACTAGGAAATTTTTTTTTTTGGGGGTAATAAGGGGAATTATATTAGAAAAAAAATTACATAAAGGTACCCTCTGCATATCGGAAAATATTTTAAGGGCCCTCTAATTTGATAACTAATTATAAGGTGTCCTGTATTTTATGGTAATTAGCAAAAAGGGCCTTATTAATTGTTCACCTATTTTGCACAAACGCCTTAAACTTTTCATATTTGCAAATCTACCCTCAATCCTTAAAAATTTATTTTCGAAAAATCTAAATTTGTGTTTGTAATATTTTGCTCACTAGTACTTCTCAAAGTCCTCTTTTAATTGGTATCAAAGTCACGTGTGCAAGAATAATTGAGATAATTAGGCTAATTAATGATTAATTAAGATTATTAACTGTGTTTAACTGTGATTAATGCTTGAATCATCACCAGCTTACTTGGACCAAGTTATTCTCACATTGTTCACTCACCGAAAGGACTTTCTCCATTAGCACCACAATTAAATTATATCACTGATATAGTTTTAGAATTAAAAGGAGAATTAGCTAAAATTAAGATCTAAGTAAAAGAGTTTAAGAAGCAGATATCTGTAATCCACATTTCACTAGTTAACGAAGTAAGGCATAGCAATAAAATCACTTCCAGTGTCAATATTCATTTTTAGCATAAGCATCCTTTCTAAAACCCAAAAAATAAGATTCTATTTTCTTTACATGAGATAAAAATCTAAAAAGAATTAAGTGAAAAATCAGGCGAAAAATCAGCTGAAAAAGCAGAGAAAGAAGAAGAAGATGGAGCATAAGCAATATACTGTTGACGAATTACGAAATATGTTCGACAAAGAGCAAAACCCAGAAGAACTAAAC
>NCQV01089488.1:15575-32767 GCA_002740545.1 Lophocereus schottii | reverse complement strand
CACTAACGCAAATTCTAATAGCATCTATATCCTAATAAATGTTTATTTAGAGGGATATAATAAATATGAATTGTGTGCCTACATAGATAGTGGTTGTTCTGTCTGCTTTGCAAAAACAATCTTTATTTTTAGAATTTATTTGGAAAAAAGCCAAGATCCTTTACAAGTAAGGATAGTTAATAATAGTATGATAAGCCATAACGAAGTTATAGAAGGGTTATTCATAGATATAGGAAGAGTCCAATGCATTATACTAGTTTTATATATTACCGTTCAACTTTCTCATGATATGATTATTTGAAATAATTTTCAGAGACTATATTCTATATACACACAGACCATAAACCAAATAATATTTACAATTAATGGCCACTTAGTTTCTGTTAAAAAATTAAGTAAGGCTTACACTAATCAGAACATTGAGCTTACACGCAGCTAGCTTGGTGGCAAGATAATTCCTACACAGCGTGAGATAGTACTAACAATCTCACTACTTGAGTTATCTATTAAAGAGCAGATTGTGAATAACAAGAGCAATTATGCAATGAAGTGTACTATGATAATCTTCCAAAATTTTGGGATAAAGATAAGACATTTGCAAAAATTACTTTATTAAATCCCAACACTATTATCCGACATATGGTGTATACACACCACGATACCTAACAATTTGATATGAAAATCAAAGAGCTATAGATAAAGGGTTAATCAAAAGCAGTAAGAGTTCTCACACTATTCCCGCTTTTATGCTAAAAAATCATGCTGAAGAAAAAAGAGGAAAAACTAAAATAGTAATAAATTACAAGAGGCTTAATGATAATATTATCTTTGATGATTATTATATTCCTAACAAATAGTAATTTTTAATGGAATTCGAGGAGAAAACATTCCTTTAACTACTTTTAGTACCCCAACACCATGAGTATCACAAGATATGCTAACCGAATCCAAATTCAAGAATGAAATTTAAGTAATATACTATCTAATCTAATGGATAAATAATAATTGAAATTAAGAAAAATAACCAATCACCTGATCCACATATCAATCAAGCACTTCTTCCTTCATTGGTTGTTTTAAAACCGATAATCGAAGTATCACAACCCTCTTTCAAAGTGAAGTGAAATACTTTATCTAACCAATTACCGTTTCTCAATAGCTCTCAATTAGTTTAGGTTCATTATGCATGCAATTATTAAGTCTACGGTTTCTAGATCAGTAATTCTCTCTCGAGACATCACTCAATCAAGTCAAATCCTAGGATTCTGGTATTAGTGATTTCACCTTTCTATCCTTCATCCTAATATGCACAACATGTAAGAAAGTGATCAAATTTTTCTCAAGACAATAAACCTCTAGAATTCAATAAAACAATCCAATAATTCTGAAAACACCAAATGATATCAACACAAGATCAAGAAACTAACAAACGTTTGCATAAATCCAAAATCAAACAACAAACATAATCAAAATTACAAAACATAAATCTAAATTTAGAAAAGAGAAGAGAAGAGAAGAGAAAAGAAATGTTCAGCTAAGATCGTGCTTGAACCGTTGTGCAAATCCGAGATGGAATCCTTGCAAAATCTTCACTTCAACTCTCAACTCTTTCTAATCTAATCTACACTAATCTATATCCTAACTAGTGGAATATGGAAGAGAATGAAATGGATCAGGTGTGTCTCTTTTGTTGCGAAAAATGGCCTTATTTATAGGAAAATCCAATCAACCTCAGCCACACGATGATGGAAAACGAACAGGCTAGCTGTTATGCCTCCACCATGGGCCATGGCATCCACTACAGGCTGACCGTGGTGCCCTCTGGTCACTTTGCCCTGTTGATTTTGGTCAGCTCAGGTTGACTGTGTGTGCTATTCCAGGTTATCCATGATATATACCCGGATAAACCATATCTCTTGCAGGTTTTTGGTCACTTTTTGTGGGCTCTTACGTCCTTGCATAATTCTTTATTGATTTTCATGACAAACTCATGTTCTCTTAGCCAATTTCTAAAAAATGTCATCAACAACACCAAACTCGAGCGTAAAATGGAAAAATGAGTATAGATGATGACATAAGGCACATAATTCTCCCTAAAATGCAGCAAAGTAACTCTAAAATGATATATGCTTTAAGCACTTATCAGACTCCCCCATGCTTAACCGTTCTTATCCTCAAGCAAACACTGGAAAACATGGACAAAGGGAAATGCTTTTTAGGACTCAAAACGGTAATAACCTCTTTAAAGTAGGCAATCCATAACATATCACAAGCAAGAATATCAATAAACAGCAACCCCAAATAGTGCCCAAAACATTTCAAAATCAGGAAGAGAAGATTTTCGAAAAAGTACAAGATCACAAGCTCGACATCAAACTTGATCACTCCAAAAGAGCCACAAAGCATGCCTGCAAGCACATGGAATTGAATAAAGCCAATGAGACTGGTAGAACCTCACTTTGGAAAATATGGATCACTCTTGCTCATGTGTTTGAAAATATATAAAGGTTCATTAAGACTCATTTCAATAATGTAATCTACCATAAGCTTGACAAGGCTTTCAAATTCTCCACCACTAGAATGCAATGTACACAAGATAATCAAGAGGATTCTTCTTGGATTGTAATGTGGGCTAGAAGGGTTAAGGGAAAGGAGTGGACATATGCATTTGGATAATGTGGAGCTATATAGCCAAGTGACTAGGGAGCAATCTACAAAACTAATTAACCAACAAATTCACTAACACTCTAAACTCCAACCACATAATGAACATACCCTACAAATGAAATAGGAAATGAGTTGACAAAGAAGGAACACAAGCTTTTTACATATCCAATGCCAATCAATAAGTCATTTTTTTTGGTTTTTTATCGCTTTTGCTTTTCTTTTTTTTTTTGGCTTTGTTTTTTTCTACAACATAACATGTTTTTTGGTTTTTCGGAAGTAAAACGAAAATTGCAATTATTGCAAGGTATAGGATCACTAACTATCAAGTCACAACTAAGTATATATATGTACACAACCTAAACAAGAGGGAACCAAAACGAATGCTCAACATCATCAATCCTTCAACAAACCAACATACTAAAGCCAACTTAAAACTCAATTATCTCCAAAACCACCCACTATATATAGATGAAGTGATGCTCCATAGACTTGACTTAAAGGTACGAATATGTGTTTGGCCAAGGGCCAATATGAAGGGATCACAACCAAAACGGATATAAGCTCAAAGGGCTAGTAAAGGGGAAAAACATGTAATATAAGGGTAGACTATTTGGCTATGTGACTAAAATAACCAAAGAAAGAAATGCCTCTATCATATCATCAACTATACACATGCTAATGTGGCTTTGAATAAGAGTCTAGACAAGTTCTAGAGATGCAACATAGAAGAGTCACACACATGAAAGAAACATAAGACTAAACATAATGATTAGTCCAAATAAGGCTCAAAATCTCGCGGGATATCTATCAAAGTCGCATTAAGCTCATAAAATGACCATGTACAAACATTAGTGCCAAAGACTCCAAGGGATAACAAACTTCTCAAACAAGACAAGGGTCAAAACAATAAATATCTACAAAACCTTTAAAAAGTTTAGCACCAAAAGGGATCATACATCAAAAGCAACTCAAACTCATGAAAGCTGTCATGCGCAGCAAAAATATCATTGGAGGTTATTTAGAACCAATCCTTACCATCTCTACATGCAATCCTATGTGCAAGCCTAAAAATCAACTAAATGTAACATGCAAACAAAAAGAAACTGAAAAGTACACACTCTAATAAGTATACAAGCTAATAACTAAAATCGAAACTATAGAAAAATACCCTTCCCCCATGCTTAAATAAAGCATTATTATTTAAAGAAAAAAAGTAAAAGAAGGGAAAGTAAACAGAACATAATGATCACACCAGGTTAGGTGCAGAGTGCTCCTAAGCTATGCGGCCTCGTAATAAACCGGGGCGCATGGAGCATTAGCCACTCCATTACAATGTCAAAACTCGACCCTTTAAATTAGACGCCATCAACACACGTAGGAGCTTATCGAACTCCTGGGACCACAATTTCGAAAATACAAGGTAATAGGCAACAACCAAAATCACACCAGAGAGTACAAGTACCCTTTTAACCTTATCAATGCCCGTAGAAAAATCATAGAAAGGATTAAAGCATGTAGTCCATGTAATTTTCCTAGGCAAGTCCTCTAGGTACATGTAATATGGATCAAGAGAGGCATTAAACACACTAAAGCTACCTAGGGACACAAAATTATTAGCATTTCCACCAAGCATATTGAACATGTTAACCACATAGCCCAAATCAACATTAGCATCAAAAATCATAGGATTTTCAATGCACCCATCAATGTAATACTCTGGGAAAGGAGAGGGTAATGAACACATAAGGGAAACATGAGAATGGTCAAGGGGATTGGGAATAACACTATCATCAAAACCAAGGTTAGGAGACTCCTCATGCACAAGCATATCATATGATCCCTCCAAAGGAGTCTTATCTAGATCATGCACTTCATCTAAAATATCTTCAGAGTTAAAACATGCATTAGAAACATCAAACCTAGCATCAAACCCAAAAGGCTCACCCACCTCGAGCCCCGTACACTGAGCCAAAGGAAAGGATGAGTCAAGTAAGGATATGACAACATCAGTATTGTCCCAGGGTGATACAAAGTCATGTTGCACATAGTATGCATAATAAGAACATGAATTTATATCATGGTAAGAAGAATTACAAAAATTACAGGAAAAAGGAGCATAATAAGATCTAGTATGAAAATGCACAAGGATCAGGAAAAAAATATCTAGAAATACGACTAGTCTTCTTAAACTCAAATGAATACGAAACAATCCAGTCAAGCAATTAACATGCATCATCAACATTTTTACTATGAAAATCCAATACCCTAAAAGAATACAGGTTTGACGATTCACACCCTCATCAATGATGCCTAAAATTTCCACTTACGAACAGAATAACCACATTGAGGAAGAAAAGCATTCAAACGGTTAAAATACCTCCAAAATAATTCATGGTCGAATAGGGAAAAATGAAAAATTGTCATTGTTGTTTCTCAATTTTTGAAAAAAAAATGCTTAGTCAAACATATCAGGAAAAATCCAATATTCGATGCTAGTCCATGGCAACGGCGCCAAAAACTTGATACGGCCGCAAGCACACGGTGGCGTTGTAGCAAATCAAGGCCGATCCCACAGAGACTAGATTGATTTATTAGGTTATATTCTCTCATGATATGCTAAGCGGATCCAAATTTGAGAATGAAATTTAACTACTCTACTATTTAATCTAATGGATAGATAATAATTGAAATTAAGCAAGCAATCACCTGATCTACGTATCAATCAAGCACTTCTTCCTTCATTGATTGTTTTAAAACCGATAATCAAAGTATGGCAACCCTCTTTCAAGGTGAAGTGAAATACCTTCATCTAACCAATTGCCGTTTCTTAAGGGCTCTCGATTAATTTAGGTTCATTAAGCATGCGATTATTAAGTCTATGGTTTCTCAATCAGTAATTCTCTCTCAAGGCATTACTCAATCAAGTCAAATCCTAGGATGCCAGTATTAGAGATTTCACCTTTCAGTCGTTTATCCTAATACCCAGTACATGCAAGAAACTAATCAAGTTTCTCACAAGACAATAAACTTCTAGAATTCGATAAAACAATCTAACAATTCCGAAACCACCAAATGATATCAACACAAGATCAAGAAACTAACAAATGTTTGCATAAATTCGGAATCAAACAACAAAGATAATCAAAATTACAAAACATAAATCTAAATTTAGAAAAAGAAGAGAAGAGAAGAGAAAAGAAATGCTAAGCTAAGATCGCGCTTGAACCGTCATGCAAACCCGGGATGAAATCCTTGCAAAACCTTCACTTCAACTCTCAACTCTCTCTAATCTAATCTACACTAATCTATGTCCTAACTAATGGAATATGGAGGAGAATGGAATGGATGAGATGTGTCTTTTTTGTTGCGAAAAATAGCCCTATTTATAGGAAAATCCAATCAACCTTAGCTACACAATGAGGGAAAACGAACAGGCTAGCTGTTATGCCTCCACCACAGACCATGGCATCCACCACACGCTAGGCACATTTCATTGTCTTTCAAGAAAGAAGTCTTGCCTTTCCCAGATTGACTGTGTATGCTATCCCGGATTATCCATAATATATAACCGGGTAAACCATATCTCTTATGGGTTTTTGGTCAATTTTTATGGGCTCTTATGTGTTGCATAATTCTTTATTGATTTTCATGACAAACTCGGGTTCATTTAGGTGATTTCTGCAAAATATCATCAACAACACGAAACTCGAGCGTAAAACAGGAAAAAGCGTGTAGATTATCACATAAGTCACATAATTCTCCCTAAAATATAGCAAAATAGCCCTAAAATGATATATGCTTTAAGCACTTATCAAACCCCCTTTGGCTGAATTAGAAATATTAGAATTTGTTTTGATTGTTTGGATTCAAGCTTACAGATTCCCAAAGTACATTCAATCGACATAAGTTTCCTCTTCTCTTTCTCACTCTATTTTTATATGTTTTGTTCTTGTTTTGATTATATTTGATTATTAGTTTTTGTTGTTAGTTCATGCTTATTAGTTTGTTAGATTTTGTTATTGCATTAATTTCCTTGCTGATTCATGTTTGTGTTCATATTTGTGTGTCTAGTTGTAATTAGGTTTAATTGTGTTTGTGATGCTTAGTTGTTAGTTTGTGTTGGTTTATATGGTGATTAGTCTCTTGATGGATAATTGATCTTGTTTAGGCCTTTACTCACCTTGTTTGTGCTTAAATTTAGAGTTTTCTTTCATGTGCGCCAAGTGTTCAATGAAATACTTGAAAAAACTTTCATTTGTATTTTGGGCATTCAACTTATGTTCAGAGGTGACTGAGGTTGATTGTCTAGTGTGGGTAAAGAGAATAGCTGGGATTCGAACATGAAAATAGTCTCGGTCGCTAGCTAGATCAAGGGTTGTCAATCTTGTAGTTTAATTGAGCTAATCCCACGAAAATAGGAGGTTAGAACAATTAGACCAGCTCATGACCTTTGAGAGAGGACTTGGGTGGTCTTTAATGATGCAACCAATAATCTTGAATGCTAGCATAACTTGGGAAGTTGAAGGCTAAACGTGATTAGTTGGTTCGTCTTAGATTGGATCACAACCCAAGACCGTTTTGTTTACTTGTTTAGTAGTTTAGTTCCTCTTTCCTTCACCCTCTATACTGCCTAGATTGATCCGCTTGAGTGAGCTTTGGTACCTGGAAACCCAACTCTCTGTGAATGATACTCCGGATGCTCAACGATGCACCTTACACTTAGGGTTTATGAATATTAAAACTTTTTCTTAACAAGTTTTTGACGCTATTGCTGGGGAGTTGACATTTTTCAATATTAAGGCTTACTTGGGTATTCGAGACTAGGCTTTTATTTTTTAAAAAAACAAAATAAATAAAAAAAATGTTCTCTTTCTATTTCCTTCAGTATGAGCATGAATTGTTTTGGAGATACTGTGACAGACTATAGGCTTTTCTTCCTCATTGTGGTTATTGTTTGGAGAAGTGGAAAATTTTGAATACAGTCTATGATGGTGTGAATTGTGAGACCCGTGCTCTTTTAGAGTATTTGGATTTTTGTGCTAAAGATGCTAATGAAGCATGCGATTTCTTTGATTGGCTTGCTTGGGATACTATGAATGTGAAACTAGTTGTTCTGATTCTTACATTCCACCCCCTTGCATCCCTGATTATACCCCTCCGGCATGTAAGATTTGTCATTGTTCTGGCCACGACAGTAATTCTTGTCCTTGTAATATTTCTAATGATAGTTTTGCTAAACTGTCTAGTATGATAGAGACAATGAATGAGCAACAAATTAAGTTTGCTAATAAAATGCAGGAGTACGACCTATCGCATGACACCAACCTTAGGTTTAGTTCTGCTAGACTTGATGTCAATCTGTATGATGATGGTGTGTCTTTCTCTCCTCTAGAGTCTGGACTAGAGGAAGTGCTCGACCCTCCCTTGACTATTTTACTCACAGTTGCTCCATCCTTTCCTACTACCCTTAGGGACAACACTATGTTTATCATGACCTTTCTTGATACACTTTTCCCTTTAGCTCAGTCGATGGAGTTTGAGGCATGTAAGACCCTTGGTATTAGCACTAGTGTTGATGAGGATGATACTTGTTCTGAGTCAGGTGATGTTTTTATTGAGGAGCATGATCTTGATGCGACTCTAGTAGGGAGTTCATATGTGGATGTCGTGGTTACTGTGCCAACTAGTCCTGATTTGGTTGATAATATATCTCTTGACCTCCTTGATACCTTCTATGCTTCTTCTTCATGTTCACCACCCCCCCTTCCCCCTAGTGTTGTGATATATTGCTTATTGATTCTCATGTGATACTTGAGGGGAATGAGGTTGACTGTTCTGAGTCCCCGGGTACGTTTAGAGGGTATGACCCCTTCCTTAATCCTTTAATTTGTATCTAGAGGACATGCCTAGAAAAATCATATTTAACTATTGCAGGATTATTTTACTAATTTTTCTAAGACATTTGATAAGTTTGGGAGAGTACTTGTTATCATTCCTAGATTTATGTTTGGGTGCTCTTACTTGCATTCATCTGAGTTGCATGCTCAGGCATTTGATAAGATCTTCTGAACTTTGACAGTATCCGAATCAACGCCGTGAGTCCTTAGCGATGATGAGGAGTGGCTAATGCTCCTCATGCCTCTACAACACCATGTTAGAGAGACATAATTTGGGTACATTCAGTGCCCAACTTGGCATACTCGTTCTAACTCTTCTCCGTCCTTTTTAGTTTCTTTCTTTTTCTTTTTGTTTAGTTGTAGATATTAGGTTGTTTTTAGTTATGGATATTAAGTTGCGTTTTTGTTGATGATCAACTTTGAGGTGAAATTTGGGATGTTGTTGAGCCAACCGATGGCTATAATCACCTTTTTACTTTGTTTTCTTTTTGTGTGTTTTGTTTTGTGTGTCTTGCGTTTGTGATTTTTTTTCTTTGTTTTCGTGTGTTTTTGTGGTGGTAGTAACTCCTCAGCTCCCGATGAGGATATTGTGAGATTTAGGTGTGGGGGTGGAAAGTCACATACCCTTTTGTGCATATTTTTGTGAAAAATTTTCAATTTTTGTATAGTTTTCTTGCTAGCTTTAGGAAGCTTCATAATATAAGTATGATGTACATGATAGATCTTCGTTCTCATTGTGTCATTCTAGGCCTTAATTCTAGCCCCAATTATTCATTATTGATGTGTAATCCAATGGTGATCATCATAGTAGAACTTCTGTCAGACAAGGAGGAGTTTCAAAATGAAATATCATTACTACTAGAACGGGTTTCTCCTTCTAGTATAAAGATTTAACCTTTTAGAGTTACAAATAAATCACCAAAGGTGTTTTCAAGAAAAAATAATTTCCTATGTTCATGAAAAATGATTTAACGAATGGTATGCAGTCTACATCGACTACTACTATAATTACTCTTATGATATTTGAGAGACATGGAATACTATGATTTTATTTCGTAACAAATCTGGAGTTGGTAGTGTTAGTCTCTCAGCAAATTCAATCTCTCCGAATGACCCTATCATGAAAGTTTGGAAATGTGGCATGGTATTTTACCTCATGAAAATCCCAAATCTGAAGTACCCATTCTTGTTAAGACTAACTAAGTTTCAACAGTGTATGTTTAAAAGGATCAATTGGATTCTCACATCTCCTGATGGTCTAACAAAAGTTTCATACAATAGAAGCTTGTATGTCAAAGTACATTGCATAGTAATTGAGTATGAAAACAGAAAAGTCGAACCAACCCATTATCTTATTCTGTTAGTTTATTTAAGTAATCCCTATGATCAATAACAAGAATGGTTTCCAGAATAATAAGAATTAGTTAGTGATCTTACTTTAGTAAGAGCCATCGATTTTTACAACATTTATCATCAAATGTTGGCATTAATTAAATAAGGAAGGACGCTAATGCATTCGGGAACACTACTTTCACTTATCATAATGATTTAAGCAAATATATAAAAGTAGAAGGACTTACTTCAGAAGACGTCTTTGATTATATCTCTAATATTGGAGCTGGTTCCTTATCAAAAAGGAACAAGATATCTTCATGAATTATTCGAAAGATAATATCCACAGCATCTTCAACTTGATTAAGATTTTGATGATTATCTAAATAATGATGGATTGGAAGATATTATTGGAGATGAAAGCATGCAGAATCTGAATATGAATGACTAGTCTTGTCAACATTAAGGGTTTTAAAAAGTTGTTGCACCATTAGTGCACTATTTTGTCAAGTATCAAGTCAGTACACTAATGCAGTCTACTGTAATCATGTGGTTAAAAACTATCAACGTATGTATTATAGCTATTAGGACATTCTATGTAGTTAATATCCTCTATAAAAGGAGAGGCTGAGTGCTGAGAAGGGACACGATCATTTGAGCATACTTGAGCAAAGAGAAGTCGAGGATTTCTATTCTCTATGAGCAAGCTTCTCTAATGATATTAGTAGTTTAAGTCCCTCTTAAATCTTTCCATTTGATATTTTCACTTTCAAGCCTGCAACAAAAGAAGTTTTTCAGTAAGGAACATTATTCAATCGAACCTTATGTCTTAAATATTGTGATTTCTTGATTAAAGTCTCATTTTTCTTAAAAATATAAAAACTTAATTAGCGACTACTAATTAGTGACTACAGTCTAATACAAGAAACAAAGATCTGCACTATGCTTGATCTAAGGAAGGTGTTGTTGAGATTAGCAATTTATATAAACTGGAAGCTAAAGGAACGCTATGGTCCAACGCCAACTAAGTTCAGGTAACGGTCAATACTTCCTAATAAAGCTTTATTATGTTGCTGAGCATGGTGGGCCTATAAACAAAGAAAATATAATGTTTATGATATAGGTAGTAAATTGTGATAATTAGTACCAGTGAAGTTATTATGAGAAGTGTAATCATTTAAAACAAACATATTTCCTTAAAAAACTCATAAAATAGCTTATTTGCATATGTTACCTAATTGTGGGCTCTTTCCATAATTTCTAAGAGTTTTAGGTCAAAAGTGAGAAAAGCAATAGTGTGGGAGGTATTACAAAATTAAAAACAGCTGCTCAAAAGGTGGCAAAATTAAAACACTATACCTTTGGGTACTAAAAAATTAAGCCAAAAGAGTAAGGGACGGAAAAATCAATGGCATCTAAGTCAAGATACTAAAAAGTCAATTATTGATTAGGAGTCGTACTAGTTCGTGTTAGAGTGGCTATGCACCTATAAATGAGGGGTCTATGCACCTGTCTTAATCATCTATCATCTATTATTGAATATTGAATGAATATTTATTTGAGCATAGAGATGTCAATCCCTTTCTTTCCTCCACCTCTGTAAATTTCTCCCTTCTTCCCCTTCTCTCTACTTAATCTCTATCAACCATCAATGAGGATGTAATTGGGGTAGAAGGAGCAAGTGCAGATGCCGAGAGGGTGGCGGCAGTAGAACACATCGATGATTTGGAAGGAGGTGCTGTGAGTGGGCTGGTCATGGTGATTGTGTGCTCCGGCAAGAAGGAAGAGGGTATCGATAGCATTCGGTGGCGAGATAAGGCACACTACGAAACGTAGGCTGCAAGTAAAGAAAATTAGGGTTGTGCTCGCAGCTCTGATATCATGTGGAAGTAATTGTGAGACTCTACTCCAACTGAAGGGCCTAACGCTATATTTGTAATAATAATCAGGGTTAATTACAAGTACAAAACTTACCTATTTGTCCTACGTATTCTATTACATCTAATCCTTATATTTATCTTCGTTATTTTCCTCTGTATTTGAAGTTTTAACATTTTCTTCCATGTCAATTCCTTCCTTTCCAACTGATATGCGATTTCACTGGGTGATAGTGATGGATGAAAAATATAATCTAATCCCATTTTCTAGATTGGAGGGGTAAGACTTGGTATTGGACCTGATTGACTCTTGAAAATAACATGTAATGATTAGTTTTGCATATCTTCTATTAAATTATATGGTTACGTTTGAATACGGTAATTGCATATAAGTTCCTAGCCAGACAATATTGTTTAGTAGTAGTTATTTAGGAAAGTTAAGTGGTTGTATTTGAATTAATTAATAATTAGTACAATATGATATTTTATACGATTCATATTTATATAATCTCATTTTCATGTGAGCCTGCAGCAGAAACCTTTGACAAGATGGGAACAGTTGAGTTTGAAATTCAAAAGAAAAAAATTGACATTTACAACCCTTGACATATGGCGAAATGATGGTAAAACCCCCACCTTTGGAAAATCGTTTCAACCACCCTTCACCGACAAGTATATTATTTTTAAACACCCTTGTTGTTGACTTGTAATAATTCAGACGTGCCTTTTTCCGGCCATGGTGCTTATGTAAGAATGGAATAATATGTAGAATTTCTTAAAAAACCCTTAGCTTTAATGTTTTATTTAAAAGATTGTATTTATCTTCGTCGCTTTTAGTGTATCTCCATCTCGCTCTTTGTCGCACACTCTTTCTCTCTCTCTCTCGGTCTCCATTGCCATATGTTGTCCATTGCACTTGAAGGAAAACTTGAATTTTCTCTGTCGTAGTTGCAAGATCAGAAATGCGTGAATGTATGAAAATTAGTTACCCTGACGTGAAGCTCAAATTTGTTTTTAAATTTGTGGGCTGAACTGAGTGCACACTTTTGTGGATAGCCATGAGAGCTTCATCAAGTCATGAGTTGAATGCTACAAAAAGAGATGAATTGCCATAGATCTAAGAGGCTAACTTAGGTTGACTACAATGTGTCCAGATTTCACAAGAACTTTTTGAGGCACAACAAGCATGCTTCCATTGTGGGAGGCTTTATGTCTTCGGTGAAGGAAGATGAACGTAAGAACTAGGAGGGTACCAGGAGTTCATACTGAATATAAGGGTCAAACAATAATTCCATATTAAAAAATAGGTTAATTGTCTTTTCATGTTTCATATGACATTCTCGTTGTAAAAAGTGTAGAAAAAATATGCCCGATCTTAATACTTAGTTAGAATGGTTTTCCAAAAGTGAAGGTTTTTAAAATCTTTTTGCTATAGGTATATGGTGGTATGTGTCAATATCTCAATTCAAAAGCATTGGCGGAGCCACTAAGAGGTAAGGGTCAATTGATCTCTCAGCTTTTTGAAAAAAAAAAATGTGGGATATTTTAGTGTAAAACAATCAATAGATATATATTTATTAATTCTTAAATACTTTACAAAGAAGTGCATAGTAGACTGGTTGGTTGTTTGTTGCTCTGTGTAGGAGGTCATGGGTTCAACTCCTTGCATTGCCTTTTGTGTAATTTTTTTGGAATCCTTTTAAAGTCTGTTGAACGACGATATCATGCTTTACTTTTAAACATTAGATCTCTTTAATGATAACTTTCTTGAATGTATTAGTTACGCACTTCATTTTTAGAACCATTAAAGTTTATGTTATGTGTTTATTAATCTTGCTCCCCTTACTTTGAATCCTAATTCCATCCCTGTTCAAAAGGGATGTGAAAAGGGAAAGAAGCAATTTTAGGAATGGTGTTTTGGGATAATTACATGCAGTGAAAGTATTAGTTGAAAAAAGAAAATTCATAGTATAGAATATTGTTGATTATCAATTTGTCACAGAGTGCAACAAAATGCAATTCGTGAGAGTCAAAGTAGAACAGGCAAATCTAACATATTGGATTAGAAAATTTAAAAGTTAGTCATGAAAAAAATGAGGAATTTATCTTAACGAAAATAACAAAGGTACAGTCTTATGTGTCATAATATTGCTATATTTTTTTCGACATTTAGACATGTTGGTTCACTTGTAACCTGGGTAGTCCAAGCATAGTTTAAATCATTTTCATTATTTTTATGTTATTAGAATGAATATATTACCTTCAGGGAGCAATCACACCCAACTAACATCTGACCGTGGATGATACCATTGACTAGTCAATTTGTTCATCAACACACACAAACTCATACAACTAGTTCAAGCCCTTAAAAATGTGTACGTCCACTAGTTAGTTGATAACTGTTATAAAAATAATAATTATATCAATAATAACAACAACGAAAGAAAGGTCAACGCTTGTTTGAGGCGTGTCTCACATTGTCCTTAGCGATAGATTTTAACCCTCTCGTACGTCAAGTTTTGTGTAGAAGGCTCAAGTAGCCACTCTCCTAAGGTACAACAGATGCTTCCTAATCATGTGCCCTTACAAGTGAGGTAAGTGAAATGACGTGTTAACTTTATGTGATCCAAAAGAAGAAAAATATTGTGGTAAACGTTATAGCTTTGCTCGTCAGGGGCAACGATATGCTCAATGGTTTCGTAATTTGATGAATGATTTGCAAAACCAAGCCTTTCAATTTATATAGCTGAAAATAGCTGCTGAAATCTACATAATGCTATTATAAACATAATGCCTCTCACTAGGAAAATAATGACGTTGGAAAGTCAACCACTGAATGATAAAGTCCAGCAAAGACAACTTCGCAAAGTAGGCATAAAATCTGGCATAACAAAATCAATCTTTGGCTCAATGCCACTTGAAAATTTGACTTCTTGGACACAAATCTCTTGTTGGCAATTCAAGACATTTGATAAAAACAACACAAAAGATAATATAACTCTTTTGAAATGTATATGTTTACAACAGTTCGTCGCTATTTCAAAAGAAGTTTATATTAAATTTTGAATCACACTCAAAATATAATATAATATAATAATATAATATAGTTAGAATATAATAAAATTATTCTTTTTTTCTATCATTATAATATAATATAATAAAATATAATGTATATTATTGACATGCATCAAATTTAGTGCTTTTGGGTTAAGAATTTAATTTAGAATAAATAAATTACGACTTGTAGAATTTGCGAAATAAAATATTTCAATGAACCACAATTCTTTGGTACACATAAAAAATTAATCATCCACATTATACTCTTTAGTTATGTCATTCAACGTAAGTTGGTGCTTACAAAGTCATGCGTTATGCTTGCGTTTTTGATAATGACCCGAGCCCAATTCATGTTAATTACTTTAAAGAATCATAATTTAACAAAGTTGAGAGCCGCATTTAATTTAACATTTGAAATACTTTTGCAATTGCAGGCTGAGATGACAAAGTGCCCCCTAAATTAGATTTCATAATGCGATGTATAAAATCATCCAATACCTATCAATAAATAAAATAAAATAATATAACTATAAAAGTGAATACCAGTTATAGTCATGAAAGATATTAACAAAGAATAAATTTATACATGTTGCTTGCTTGAGCTTTATCAAAGAAAAATGAAAAACAAATGTAAACAAGTAAATAGTTAGGTAGAAGAAACTTAAAAAAAAAAGTATTTGAAATTATTTATACGGTGTATATGTATAAGTATAGCCAATATTAGATGCTTTAACTTTAGTCCAAAAGGGAGAGGCATTAAAAAAAAAAAAAAAAACTGAACTAGTTGGGTATACTCCTTAGAGATGGGAGGAATATTTATCAGTTATAATGGCATGAATAAAAATTGGAGCTAACAAAAATTTGAGTCTTGTAACTAAAATTGGAGCCATGCACATGTCGGTTGGACATGGAGAAATAAAAAGGAAAATACTAGATTTTTTTTAAGCACAGGATGAGGAGAGAGAAAAAAGACGCCACAGAAGTAAACCAATGTGCTGCTTCTCCATTCCCAGAATTCGTCTCCATTACCTACTCATGCGTATGCCTTCAGAGACCACCGCTGTTGCTGCCTTGCCGCCACGGCTGCCTATCCTAGTCAGCCACTCGTCCACACCACCCGAAGCACTTCCTCTCTCTCTTGCTTTGGTTATTTTGGGGCTTGAAGGTGAAAACCTCAGCCTCCCTTCATTGACTTAGTTATTGATTTAGTTAGTAAATGTTGTCTATTGATTTGAAATAAGTGTTTGCTTGTATTAATCTGAGTTGAACTCCTATTATTGTGAGTTTTAGGATGATTGAATATTATGGGTGGTTATGGAAGAGATGAATGTGCCTGTAAAATTTGTGCATATGCTCTTAATAATTGATGTTTGATTGAAATTGGAGGAATTTTGTTAAATCTTGAAAGAAATTGGTGTTTGATACAGTATTTGTGAAGTCGCCATTAGAGGGTTAGAGGTTGAAGAAGATGAAAGCTTGTGGGAAGAAGATGCGAAGAAGGCAATGACAACTTTGAAATTTTGGCACTAGATAAGTCCATTGGGGACTCTAAAATCAAGAAGGAAATTTGGATTATGCGTTCAATGTGAAATTGAGCATTGAAAGGGATGAAGGATTGTCTTCAACCTTGTACCGAATGTTAATTCAAACAAGAGAAGTGAGACTGATGGACTAATATAAATACTAATAATAATTAAACCTTATTTTTGGCTAATTTATTCAAAAGAATGTCCAAAGGGTTGGAATATAATGTTTAATGAGCTATTAAAGAGAAAAATTTCGTAATTCAAAGGAAGTAGGCAGCCAAAATAATAATAATAATAATAATAATAATAATAATAATAATAATAATAATGATGATGCTAACAGCAACGACAATAATAATAGTAGTAGTAGTAGTAATGATGATGATGATGATGATGATGACGACGATAACAATGATAATGATAATAATACTAATGCCAATAATAACAACGCTAAGCATGATCATGATCGCAATGATGATAGTAATGGCAATAACGGTTAATAAGAAATCAGAATAATTATAAAGAGTGGGTGATTGTTCTAGTTTATCGAAATTGTTATGATGATAATTATATAGCATTGCGGATATAAAAAGGACCCGTGAATAATAATAATGGGTACCATTATTTGAATAAGTCAAAGGTGGGGGAGACAAAATTTTTTAAATCAGGCACATCTAATGCCTATACCTTTCAAAAATTCACTTTTTGTTCATAAATACCAAATATCACAATATATAGTTATTTAATGAATCATTTTCAACTATTTTTTTGCCACGTAATCAAGTGGACCCACTAGTTATCAATTAAAAGGACTTAGGTCAGTTAATTCACCCACG